>VZTO01001346.1:131658-165043 GCA_013400615.1 Syrrhaptes paradoxus
TCAGCCTGTCCTCATAGGGGAGGTGCTCTAGCCCTCTGATTAATTTTGTGGCTCTCCTCTGGACTCTCTCCAACAGGTCTATGTCTTTTTTATGTTGGGGGCCCCACATCTGAACACAGTACTCAAGATGGGGTCTCACAAGAGCAGAGTAGAGGGGGAGAATCACCTCCCTTGACCTGCTGCTAGTAAGGGTCTGAGAACTTGGCCTCTGTCCTTCTGGGGCTGTCTAAAGCTGCACCTTTCCTTACACCTTACTCCTTTAGTAAAGCTCATCTGCACCTTCTTTCTTGCTTTCAGCCTTATTCTCCTTGTGGCTCAGTGCTGAGAAGGTTTATTCCTCCACCCTTGAACTTCCCATTCAGCATAACTTTTTCATGTTCTTGGGCCAGTATGTTCCTCCAATCTTAAAGAGTTTATCTACTTATCATGACAGTCTCATGGTTGAGAATGGCAGTTCTAAGATGATCTCTCTCATGTCGCATTTGCTGTGCAACACCTTGTAAATCTCACAACCTTGGTCCCTCTTGATAGAGAGTCCATATACCCTAGAAGGAAGTACCACTAGAACAAACATAAAACCCTTCTGGATCTTGTTCCTTGTTCCTCCCCTCCCTGTTCTGTGGGGTTCAAACTGTCTACAGCCATCACTGAGAAAAAAAACAGTGAACATTGCCACTACTCCCGAGTCCAACCTCTAACTCCTTTGTGCTAAGTAGCATGAACACATCACATCTTTGACAGGCTTTGAGTTCTCCATCAATTTCAGAAAAGTGATGCTAGTTTACACGAGCTGCACATTTTCTCTGGTAGCTCCCACAGCCGCATGTTATCGTATGAATGGGGCCTTGTACAGCCAGCACACAGCAGAACTTGAAATCTATACAGAAATTAATATAGAAATTAAGTATCGCCACTCTCCTGGTCAGATCCAATTAGCTGGCCAGAGCACCCAGATGGGATTTCTGTCCTTTTGTGCAGGCTCTAATAGACCGCTACGAATTGATTCTGAAAGCTTCTCCTACGGCTGACGCAGCTGTACCCTTCCTGTTCTGTCTGGTGCAAGGTTGATTTACTCCATGTTACAGCTGGGCCCACAGCTTCTAGAAATACACTGACTGATGCTGACCTGAAGATCCTGAGGGACCTGACTCTTGCATATCCTTCAGCTACATGGAAAAACTTAGTAAGTCTGCATCAGAAAATGGAGGCTGGGTAGCACCGAGGCTTATTAACAATTTATGTTCCCAAACTGGAGTTTCAGGTTTCAACTGCAGAAGGCAGCCTCTGGGTTCTTTCCAGTTGCCACAAAGATCATTTAGCAATGCTCCATTAAGACGACAAGAATAGTACATTTACTGAAACAGGAGGCTTTGCAGTTTTTCAGGGCCATAATACCCATTTTGGCTGTCTTAATACATCAGTCAGCTGATGTATCAGTCTGCTGAAAAGGAGAGCAGCTCTGAAGCACTCAAGCAGAGTAGCTGCTGTCCATGATGAACAGTGCTTTTCCAGAAAGAAGTAATAAATTTATTTACTCTTCCTTCGTGCTAACATTTTACTCTTCAAAACAAGGTCCATATCCAACTGCTGAAAAGGGAAGCAAACACCAGTGGGACCTCAACACCCGAATGAATTTCTCTTATGTTCTCACTAAGTGAATGACAAACCATATATTGACCATGTCCCTCCTCTGCGCTTGCGAAGGTATGACAAACTTAGCTCAGCAGAATATGGATAGAGACTTTGTAGGAAGTGCAGAGTACAGCATCCCCTTCAGAAGTGCCTTCTTTGGTCCTCTCAAGATCTACGTTGCAATCGGTAAGTAAAAGGCACAGATCTGAGACCTCCATGTGCTGCAACATCAATGTCCAGCCTCTGGTTAAAACAGCTCCACAGAAGCTCCCAAGCAGATACTAATGTGACCCTGCCGCTACAAGAAAAAGCAGAGACTGCCGGCATTGTCCAGGCTGTATCCCATGGCCAGCCCTGCACAAGGCCTCTCAGTCCCCTCTGCCTGGCACCACTTCCAGAGTACAGCCTCCACCTCCCTGTTCCATGCCCTGTGAGCTCTGTGGCCTGTGTCATATCTCCTTGCCGCATAAGGGGTCCAGCACCTGGCATCTATGCCAGGGAGGATGGCCGAGCTGCCGTAATGCTCAGGCAGGATCCCAGACAGACCTGCCATGAAGATCAGAGGGATGTGAACACAGCCCTTGGAAGAACAGAGACGAGCCTTGTAGCAGCTCCAGCACATCTGGCAACAACTTGGCAGGAAGGAAAGGACCCAGACTCTGGAAAGACTTACTGGCAAATGTGCTGGGCGTCACACCTGACCTGCTCTTGCTCTGGAGAGCAGGCCACAAAAGGAGAAGGACTCCCAACATGCCTAAGCCAGGCTCAGGTGCAAAAGCATTTGCACTGTGCCTGTCTAACAGACTGGTGACATCCACGGCACCTCTGCCTGCACCTCTGTCCCCGTGCAAAGGGAGAGGAGGAAATGCCTGCCACAAGGACAGCTCTGCCTGGGCTGGTCAGCAGAGCTTGCTGCCACCAGAGACGGGAAACAAGAGACAGCCTACAAGAGAAGAAAAGGGCCTAGTGCTTAGTTCATCATCACTACAAAGTGCAAAGAAGCAAGATTTGTTCAGACCTGAACAACTGAACAACACTGTAGGGGACAGGATTGGGGGATTCTGACCACTGAAATTTTTCATTCCAAAGGGAAAAAAGAAAACTCAACAGTTACAAACTCCCATCTGACCCTAGTCAGTCAGACTGCATTGAGCTTAGTCAGTCACACAGAAAGAACAAGGAAACATTTCAGAGCTGTTCACAGTTCAGGGAAGCTACAAGTACTCTCACTGCTTGTACTTTTCCTGCTACAGGCAGACCCATATCTACCCACCTCATTTGTTATCAGTGCTAGAAACCCTGTGATAAATTTCCAGCATTCCTCCAGTGAGCCATGATCTTGTTTCATGTAAGAACAGATTGGCTCAGCTTACAGTCTGTTATGGAGGCAGCTGTGAATGCACTGTGGAAGTCCCCTGCAAGGACAGGAAATACAACAAGCTGTCACCTTATCAGCTACAGAATATATGTCAAATTTAACAGCAAAGCAAAGTCACCAGTACCAAACCCTCTGAACACAATGCTACCTGAACAACACCAAAGGCCAGGAAGAGACACCCCAGCTACTTAGGCAGCAAATAAACCTGTCACGGACAGTAGGATTAACCTCTCATCTTTAGGGTTAGGATTAGTCATGCCCAAATTTCAGGCTAAGTTTACCATGGACATATTATCACCTCAGGAGATGAATACTACATCCCACAGCTGTGTAATGCTGGTTTAAAGTTTGCCTGATGGTAAAAGGACAAAAGTAGTACATGCAGGTATCTTCCATTACTCTATTACTTAGCAAATCAAAGATAGAACTCTCTGGAGATGCCAGACCTTCCCCCGAGTCACCAGTAAGCCTAGAAAACAAGCTGGGACCAGACGCCTGGATGCATAACCAGGGCAGACCAGCACAGCGAGGGTGCAGCCCCTCTGTGGTCCTGGCCATGCTAACCCAACCCGACATCCAACATCCATCCACAGGAGAGATCCGTTTCCCTCCCGCACGCAGAGCCCTGGTGCCCAGCCACAGCTATGCCCCACTGACCTGCGTGAGTCCATTCACCAGCACCTCCTCTGCAAACCGCACTTTCACCGGGTTTGTTTTCAGCCTTGCCCTCTTCTCTGCAGTAAGGAACGACGACTTAGGCCCACCCTGAAAAAATAACAGCACCCAGTTGGCAGCCCAGTCTATTGCAGTGAGGTACGAGAGGCAGAGGCCCCGGTACAGGCAGAGGTACAAAAAATCACGGCTCATATGGGTGCTGCCCACACCACCCTGCCTTGCACCTACAAGAATGGGTGCTGTTAGGGGGTCTCACAGCCCCCAGGTGTGCTGCAGGCCTTTTTGACCTATCTGGGCAGTTGCTGCCTTCTGAACCCCAACCCAGCTGTCCCACAAGGGGACACATGTGCAACACATGCTGTCCATACACGTTTAGGCATCTCCTCAGCTCTTACAATGAAGCAAGGATCCTGCAGAACAACTGCTCGTCTGCCAGCAGCTGGCTTGCAGCAGGGCTGCACAGTGCCATCCAGCAGCACACACCTTGTGGTGACAGACAAAACCCTCTGCCAGTGTACCACAGGAGCAGAGCCACGTGTGCAGCGCTTCCCAGCTCAGCTGAGGTCTCTAGAGCATACTCGCAAATGTTTAAGAAAACTGCCCAAGGCTAAAAAGCCAACTTGACTTCATTGAGCTGTTGTCATGTAATCACACTCTCACTGCGGCAGGGGCCTGCCAACCTCACAAGATGCCACATGAGTCCAGGAACCACCGACTTCTTGTGCCCAAATGTCCTGCTCTTGTAAAGCACAGTGTTCCCTAAGAAGAACAGAGCCAGTAGGCCTCAGTGCACTCCTCGACAGCTTTGAGGCAGAGCAATTTCTACACTCTTGGAAGAGGTGCAGGTGCCTCCCAACCTGCCACAGCCCCATCTTGCCCTGAGGCCATCTGGCCAGGATGAGGCAGGGAGGCAGGCAGGAGGCTCTGTGCCCTTCCAGAGTCTGCTGGGCTGTGCGGAGCATCATGCCTGCAGCTGCCCTGGGGAGGGGCAAGGCCTCCCACATCTTGTCTGCTGTGGCCAGAGCAGCCCCGGCAGAGGGTCTGGCGTCCGTCGAGGGGAGGCGTTACCTCTCAGCTCTGAGCACAGCTGCCTTCAGAGTGGGGCAAGAGCCAACCCCAAACCCAAGATCAGCCTTGGCTGTATTTGGAGGTGTCCTTAAAGTGACCTGCAAAGGAAAAAACAAAAATGGGTTTGTGCCCCATTTGCTTCTCAGCAATGCATGAACGCCTGTGAAGGGTTTTCCAAATCCTCTTCTCTTTGAAAAGCCATTGCATTTTCCCCCTTTTGGCAGGCATTCAGTTCTTGCATAACTCTCATTTTTTCCTTGATCTCCAGAGACAGATCACACACTGGCAAGACTGATGGTCAATGTACTAGGCAAGGGAGATCAGATGAACAAAAGAGGGAAGCCACTCTTCAGTGGGTTTGCTTGAAGTTTGTCTGGCTACTTTGGCTTTCTGCACATCCATTGAATGCCAACACCTGGAAAACTTTAGGCAGGAAAAATACATTTAAGATAATTTCTCTTTAATGTACCTTTACTGAATGGCCAAGAAACTTCACAACCTTAAGACTGAGAGTTCTAATAACTCTTCTCAAGGAATCATAATCCTTGTTTCTAAAAATAAATCAAAATTTAAAAACCTCCAAACAAACAAAAAACACTCCCAAAATGCTTTCTGGGGTGGGGCGGGGAAGAAATCACCCTCAGGCCACTTTCATACATCACAAGAAGCCAAAAAGAACACAAACCCAATTTTGTCCTTGCTTTGCAGCTCAGCTTTTATGCACATTGAAATCTGCATGGGATAAGCACATCACATCAGCAGTGCATGCCTTCTGAGAAATTTTATGCTACAGGACTGTGCAACCAGCACCAAAATTCTGTACTAAAACTTTGCTTCCGTTCCTCAAGTATGATCCACGCCCTCGTCCCAGCCCTTACGCAGATGGAGCCTGGAGAAAAAAGGATAAATTTTTCCAGCACTCAGAAAGGAAAACCTCAAGAGATTCCAAGATGCACACAGGGCGGATGCTGGGCCTGCAGCCTCAGCACCTGCCTGTCACGTCCAGGGGCCCCTGTGGCCCAGGGAGCCGCAGCACGTGGGGAGCACTCCGGGCTCTTGCTGGATGGCCACAGCTTGCTGAGGAGACCTGCTGGCATCTCGGTCGTCATGGCCTCCTGGCCCCTGCACAGCTCCCGATTGAGCCCCCAGCCCCAGGAGCGTGGGCTCAGACACTCGGCGAGCTGTGCTGTGTCCAGCTGTGTGAGCTGCCCTTTACCCAGGGCAGCTGAGAGGAGTTAACACCGGTTACCCCCAAAACCTCCTCAAAGGGCATGCATGAGAGCAGAGAAGACTCGCCGCTCCCTCAGGGCTCCCGTAGGCCCTGGCATCCTGCGGCCATGGGGGCAGCGCTGTGGGGAGTGCCGAGAATGCTGAAGAAAGGCTATTTACCAACGTGCAGCGCAGGACGGTTAGGAGGAGCTCATCACCGGCTTCCCTGTAACAGAGACACGAAGTCAGCCAGCTGTCTGCACCTTCCTCCCCAGAGAGGCCTTGGCCCGTCCACCCCCCGCCTGCGCAGCCCACCTGGCTCTGACAGGGCAGAGGAAATCAGAGAATCATTGAATCACGGATGGGTTAGGGTTGGAAGGGACCTTAGAGATCATCTTGTTCCACCCCCTGCCACAGGCAGGACCACCTCCCACTAGCCCAGGTTGCTCAAAGCCTCATCCAGCCTGGCCTTGAACCCCTCCAGGGATCGGGCATCCACAGCTTCTCTGGGCAACCTGGGCCACAGCCTCACCACCCACACAGTAAAACATTTCTTCCTCAGATCTCCTCTCAATCTCCCCTCTTGCAGCTTAAAACTGTTCCCCCTGCCCTGTCCCTGCACCCCCTGATCAAGAATGTCTCCCCATCTCTCCTGCAGTTCCCCCACAGAAGAGGCACTTGGGGGGAATCCCCCTCTCCTGGGCCGCTGTGCCTGGCTGCTCCCTGGGGCCAGGCCTCACTAAGTGCAGCCCCCCCGGGGGGGGGTGCAGGTCCTCCTCCGTGGGGGCTGGCCCCACACAGACATGTGCCTTTGCAGACCTCGGTGAGCCCCGGTCCCGCATCTCTCCCCTCAGCCCTCTGCCACCTTGTCCCCTGGGGCCACGCGGGACCACACCTGATGATGTCGGCTGCGCGTTCGACAGACAGGTCATCCACCACGGTGGAGTTGATCAGGAGGAGCTGGTCGCCTGGCTGCAGCTTCCCTTCAGCAGTGCTCCCTGTAGGTGACAAGCACACAGTCAGTCACAACAGCAGCAAACCATCAGTCACAGAAAATCACTCTTTCACTTTTTTTTTTACATGTCAACCCCCACAGCCCTTGGGCACTACCTGCCCAGGTGCAGCAGGAGGGCTGCAGGCTCTGGGGACCCCACGGGAGGACAGGGGGAGCAGCGTGGCCTTGCCCTTTGTCCACTGGTGAGACCTGGGCCCGCAGACGCTGCTGAGGGCTGGGACAGTGGCTGCAGCATGGCATCGCCTTCCTGTGGGGTCTGCGCTCTGGCTGGACCCCACAGGTCACATCTCACTGGACGACCACAGGCAGAACATGGGTCAGGGCTCGGTGCTCGTGGCACGCCGCCATCCAGACAATGGGGCTGCAGCTGTCCCCAGGAGATCTGGACTGTATTCCCAGCATGGCGACTCCTCTCTGCAACCCAGGACAGCGCAGAGGAGGTCTCCTTAACCACACCGTCTGCTGGGAGGACCCAGAGAAAGGGAAGAAGATGGTTTCTGAGCTTTGCTTTCCAGGAGGGCAGCAGCCGCAGGATCCAAGGAGCTGCGGAGCAGGTGGACCTCTGGTTTGCAGAGGGGCAATGTGTATGCAGCCCCCAGCCCCACCATAGCCAGCCTGTGGACAAGGCACACAATTGCATTTCTCTGCCCCCACACCCCCCAGCACCCGCCACCCATCCCCCAAGGAGACTCTGGTGCCAGGTAGCGCACAAGACAGGCAAAACACAGACAGTAGTTTGGAATTAAACACAGGGCTGTCAACCAGGGGCTTCCACAGGAAAAGACAGGACCTAAAAGGACAGGTTTGTTCCTCAGTTTTAATAAAATGTTGATTCATTCTGGTGAGGAAAAAAGAAAAGCATAACAGAAAACCTCCTTCCCCACTTCTTAGACCCTGAGACTCTCAGCTAATTCAGACACGTTCCACACGGGAAGGGGCATAACAGAAAACGTCCCTCAAAAGCACCATGAAAGGACAAAGACCATCCTGCAGTGCCTTTATCCTAAATATCCCACCAGCACCAGCCCCTGGACAGGCCATTCCCCAGGCAGATGGGGGAAGCCACAGTCCACACAGGCAGCCAGAGGTAGAGCACGGCTGTGGGCTCCATCCACTCCCCACACCCACCTGCCTGGCCGTGGCATTGCCGTTCTCTGGCTGACACACTGACACCAACAGGTAAAAAGCAGGTGGTTTTGTGTACCCGTCAAAAAATAAAAGATAAATAACAAACAGATTCACAGTTTTTGATCTGAAACCCCCATGAAACCTTAAAAGCAGAGTTATATCCCTGCCTTTTATAACTGGAAAAGTTGACCTGCTTGACTTAAGCAGAATTTCACCTGGGCTGCCCGTAACTAGCAGTGATCCTCTCCGCGTTGCAGGGCTGTAAGCCCAGGGAGCATTTTGAACAATAGATCACCAGAGCTACTGCAGAATAAGAACTCTAAGATTAGATTAAATTCTTCCTTTGCATTTCAGATAAAACACCAGCAAGAACTTTGCTTTGAAGCAGCTCTTTGCATCCCTGAAGGTTTGCTGTGTGCAAGTGCAGGCGAAGGATTAGCGGTGGAGCTGCCATTGGCTTAGATTTCTTCCATGCCACCAGAATCAAGTCGATGTTTGAGCACTCTGAACACCACAGGCACACTGGCTTTTGCCCTCAGTATTCACGGAGCACGTGCCAACCAGAGGCACCTGACAAACTCACAGATACCTGCAGGAGTTTATCACTAAGGCATCTGGGACAGTTCAGGCTTCTCACACCTGAGATTGTGAGAGGGAGAAGACAATAGTGCTTACCTGCAGTGACAGACGCAATTGTCAGAGGAAGGTTTGGACAAATCTCAAAGCCGTAGTGATGGAGGACCAGATCTTTGTATATTGTGACCGTCAGTTTGACGCGGCTGGCAGGCTGGTCACTGCCGTCACTGGTGCTGTCTGTCACAGATTCTCTGTCCCTGTGAGGCAAGAAGCTGGTGATTAATTAAGATCTAGCCAGGAGATGCTTCTGAGGAAGAAAGGAGGGGCACAGATCCACATTCATACCCACACCCCCACATTCATGGGCTGCACCAGTGGACAGAGGGGCCGCATGTCTCCAGGTCCCCACGGGTGGCTCTGCACGAAGCAGCCCAGCAGCAGTCCCCTGGGCTCCACAGGCAGCTGGAGACATCAGAGCAGCTGCACTCGCTGGTTTTAACTACAACTCCTTCTGCTACCCCAGCACAGTGGCCGCATGGAGGGAGAGCACCAGGCATGCCCTGCAGCAAGTCCTGACCTCCACAGATAACAGCAACTCTTCTACCCAGTGAGGCAGCAAGAAAATTTACAGCTCTCTGCTTCTCCCAGGATCCAGTCCAGCTTAATTTTGATTCACAAACCTTATGAAAGTAAAGCAACTGTGGGGCAGGATCCCTTGTAAATGCAACCCAGTTTTGCCCTAAAAACATGGGCCAATGGTAAGACACAAACAGAAGTACAGCCTCATCTTCAAGAAAAGCACGTTTTGCATTGAGTAGCATTGTATTTCTGCAGACATGGCTCACAAAACCAGAATGGGTGAAACCAATAACATCTGTCCCTGGAAAACAAGGGGGATGCTTAGAAGCACTGTTTTTCCCAGGGACTACTGTGTGCATACTTCCCAAGAACAACTGAAACAATGAGTGAGATCTGCCCACTGTGACTGCCCTTGTTTGCTAGAACAACCTTGTGCTGTCTCTGATGTAAGGTGATCAACAGATATTCCTTTCACAAAAATGCATATTTACCTAGATGCACCACGCCGGGAACGATGAAGCCATTTTGCTACCATTTGCTCTATTCTACATGCTTTGCGTGACTGGATTAAGTTAGTCTCCAAATCTTCCATTTACCTGGAAGTGACAGAAATCACAGGGAAACAGAATGACAAAAGATTGAGGAAATCTTCTGGACACTGTTTGGGGTTTCCAACACCAATTCACAACTCTTTTGTAATAAAGAGATCCATTGGCACCTTGGGAAGAGCATGTGCTTTAACGCAGGTTGTTAACCTCTGTAACACCTACTGTGACTCTTCCTGCCCATCCAGTCTCCCTGCCTGGTGCTTTCGGCTAGTCCACGGTAGTGGTCACAGGGCATTAGCTTCTCACAGCAGAGTATGACCCAGTAACCTCTGTATTCTTTTTTCATGGTTCCTGGATCCAGTGATCTGTTTTCTCAACAAGAGAAATTTGCCATGCCTAGTGACAGGAAAGCTCTTCTCTTTTTCAGCCTGGGGTCTCTGAATAAAAAGGTTGGTAACACCCATCTGTATGTTGATCCAAACTAGAGACGTTTCTTCCATTGACCATCATTTCAGGGACAAATACACGGCCCCCAGCTCCAGTGGGCCAAACGCTTCAGGGCATGGCCGTAAGGTTTACAGCCCACACCTGGCTGCCTTGGGGAGGCAGAGAGCTTGTGCATTCCTGCCCTGTCGCAGATTTCCTCTTGGATTAATACAGACACTGGAATTCTACAGAGAGTGGTAATGATGCAAGGAACTGAGCAGCCAGCACCAGCTGCTGTCTGCACTAGCAGAAGCAGCCTCTAAACCAAGGTCAACAAATTGCCTGATGAAGCTGAAATTTGTCTCTGATAAAACTGGTCCAGTGCCCTAACATCTACTGGTCCTGGGGCTCTGCAAACGTGTGGTTCCAGCAATCAGTAAAGTGAGTGGCTCATCCTGGATCTTCAATTTGAGAGCTCCAGTTCAACAATATGAAAATGGTCACCCACCCAACCTGTTCCGTGTGCGGGTATCTTTTGTTGCTGGTGGGATGCTTTTAGTCCTACTGAGGAACTACAGCATTGGAAAGGTTTAGGTCAGATCTAGTTAATTCATTGTGACTTTAATTTCACCTAAAAACGTTCCCTCTATTGAAGATGCAAAGGCTAGGCCAGCTTCCAGACCCCAGAATGAACCTGCCACTCCACGATTCCTCTATCAAACCAGATAATTTACCACTCTAACACTGTGTTTTCTAAGATACAGAAAGCCTGTAACCACATAGCATTTTTGATACTCATTCAAACACTGGAAAGCACTGTGGGCTGCAAGTGAACCAAACACAAAATGAAACAGAAAACATGTCTACAAGGCATGAAGAATATCAACTCTTTGTATTTCAATTGACTTCAGCAACAAAACAGAATTATTATATCCACCTTCCACACTATGTCTTCTGATCAGCTCACAAGATTTGTACGTCCTGAGCTCCAGTGTCGTGTCTTCTGCTCAGACAGTAAGCTCTGTGCATCAGGGACACTGTCTGTTACTCTGGGACAGTGCACAGGACAGCGGGCTGCTGGTCCATAGCAGGAGCTCTGCTGCAGCAGAAATATGAGTTAACTTCAAAATAACAAGATATAAAAGAGATGGTTAGAAGCTGACAGAAAAGAGGCACAAAACATTTTGTTTCAACACAAACTGGACCTCTTCCCCTCAGCACCCTCCTAGCTCACAGCACTCCCCAAACTCAACTTCTCTAACAAGGACCAACATCTGTTGATGACTCTTTCCCTGCCAGGATGCCATTCTGGTCCATGTCACTACCTGCCTATGCAGCAATGTTAAAAAAAAAAAAAAAAGGCCACAAGATCCAGCCCCTTCAGTTCTTTCACTGAGCTTTCTCTTGGCTGCTTTTTGTTATGCAACGATTCAAAGCTGCTCCTTCAGCCACACTACTCCTACATGTGCCTCTGAGCCGCACCTCCAGACCAAAAATGAGTACCCTTGCAACCAAGAGGTGTTTTCTGAAAGAAACTAGAGCTTGCAGGGTGGGAAATCTGCTCCATTGCCAGAGGGTGACCGGAAAATAACCACAGAACAAGTAGACGCATGGCAGTTCTGCAGCCTGAGAGACACATATAGGACACGTCAAACCAAGGCTGAAGCAGCCACCATCCATACTCAGCATGCTCCCTCAGCCTCGGTATTTCGCTGGTTCTGACACTCAGCTCTGCAGACACGGGAACACTCACCTAACAGTATGGCTACACCCACCTTCTAACTTTGATTTAATCTCTCCTCTCAGTGCTCTGGCTTTCCCACATGCCTTCAAATACTCCAACACTCCCCCCTGAGCCACGAGAAGGTCCTGCTGACAGCTGGTCCTTCCACCCAAGAGGCTCCCTGTCTGGATGCCCAGAAGTCACCCACGTCAGCTATCCCTAAAGCCAGAGAGCAACTGTTCTCTGGTGCTTTCCCATCACCTCCTGGTGCAGCTTCACCCTGTCCCCTGCCCTTGCAGCAAGGACAGCCTTTCCTTCCAAGGCTTCTGCTGTGCTGCACAAAAAGAGTTTCTGGACAAGTCTCTTAACAAGTCTCTTAACCTGCTGAACAAGGAGGAAAAGTCTGAAGCACAAACACAAATGCTTAAAATACCCAGATGGAATATTAAAGAGAAAAAAACCCTGATTGCCTTTCAGAAAACCAGAACATTTGAGCCAAACAACAGGTGTCTTAGAAGAGGTTGTTTAGGCAGATATTTCCCTATAGCAGTGCAAAACACAAGGCAGCAGCCTTCCTTCTCATAGTGTCCTCAGGGCACACAAGCACCTGCACACGTGTGGAGTGGGACAGGATCACCCAGCCTTTTGCACAGACCCATCACACACGTGCCCTCAGCACCTCCTCCTTGCTTCCGAGATGTCCTACAAAAGTCCTGACTCGAGCCCTTCTCCCACCTGCCCTTTTGCGACTATTTTTGAGCCAAGCCCTTGAGAGCGTCACTAAGCAGCTTGAGAGGGCTGGGATCCTAATACACAAAGATCCTTAAACTCTGTCCAAGGATTTGCACAGCTAACTGACCCCTCCAGACAGCCATAGCTTGGTGCCTCAGAGGAAACCGGGGGAATGGGGGGGAGGGGGGGGGATGATTGCGGTTCTTCTAGAACAACACCGACATGAAGATCTGGCAAACCTCTGAGCACACAGCCCCAGGGCATCACAACAGACAGCAGCGCTGGGAAACACATGGCCATCTTTATGGAGGAGCAGAGGGCATGAGGAGGAGGGCCAGCCTTTACCATCTGTGGGTTGTACACTCTGCCACAGCAGCGAGAGCACAGCTTCCCCCCCCCCCCCTTCTCCACAGCCTCCCCTTCACCCTCTGCAGCAGCAAGGCAGGTTCATGTATTCCACCACTGCTGCAAACAGGGACAACATAGGTCTGATCTCACAGATTTGTCCACTCTGAAGTGGAGCAGAAAACTGCTGGCAGCTCACTGTACAAGGAGAGGAAGCTATGAAGAAGTGGGTGCAGACTGCATAGCCAGGCAGAAGGCACTGAATGAACAAGCATTCAGATAGCTAGCCTAGACCTGACTGGAAGGAAAAAAAAACCATACCATCTTTCAAAGAGAATACTTCAATTTTTCTCATGTTGTTACATGGAAAGTATGAATTCAAACTCAGATTTGCTGATGGACAAAAGTTTTAATGGTGTATTTGAAGTTACATCTTTGTATTGCAAGTGTTCACTACCACCAAAGCGCAGCAGCAGGAGCAGCAGTCAGGATCAGCGGGTGTCCTCTTCTCACTGATGTGGAGAACTGCACAGGGAGCAGTAGTTGCAATAAGCTGTCATAAAACAGCTCTGGATGTGGTCCACAGGGATCTTCACTTATTTGGGCTCCTGGATGCATCTTTCTAAGTACTTCTTGTAATGGATGCCAGTCAGCAGAGTGCAATCTCAAGGAAGGCAATAATAAAATCCAAACGGCGTGCAATGAGCCCAGTCCTCCCGCCGTCCCTGAAGCACAGAGCAATGATGTGCATGGGCAGAGAGCAGTGACACCGCAGTGCTCCTCAGGCTGTTACAGAGGTCTGCGGCTCGCAGTTCATCTGCTCCCTGCCCTGCAGCAAGCCTTCACCGTATGGACCACTACGCATGTGGCATGCAGCCCTGCAAGGCTGGGAGCATCGGGAACACAACCCTTGCCCTTCTGCTGCAGTCTTTTCCTGATTGGTGCCTTGCGAGAGCTCTCACTGCTGAAACAGCCCCAGGCCAAAAGCCAGAGTTCCCAGATTAACCAGCAGAGAGACCAGGGATAACGTCAGTTGAACAACCTCTGGCTCTTTTTAGGATATTCAGGATGGTGGCTTCTCTCATATGGATTCTGCAACGCTCCATCTCCACATCAGTACTAACAACTCGTCACAGCCCAGCCACCCTCACAGTGACATTCCCAGAGTCCCTGCTCTGGAGTCACACCAATGGCTGGAAGCTTCAGACTCGGTTTGATTTTTACCATGAGAGTGAAGTATCCAACCTTTACAGTGGCAAGAAAAACACTCTTAACCACCCCTGATGCATGATCCCGGGTGCATCCTCACGAGGCAAATGGAGAGGAGTTACAGTTGTTTGTTTTAAATTTCCTGAAATTTGGGGCCTCATTTGTTTTAAATACTCAGAATCAGCAGCTATGACACCAATATTACTTTGAGAATACATGTACTTACAGCACAGGCAGAACTAGATTTTTTTTCTTTAAAAGATACTTTTCTACCTGAAGATCAGATGATGAGCATTTGCCATATGACTGTTGCTGCCAGCCCTGCCGACAGCATCAATGGAAGGGGAAGCCAGACTTGGCAGCAGGTTCCCAACAACTGTAACTTGTTCTCCATGGGGTTTCAGGAACACATATCAGGAGCCTGTGCAGCTGCACAGAGATTAATGCAACGCTCCTGCCTCATGTGTGGATTTACTAAGGGAGCACAGTGTCCTCAAAACTCCTTCCATCTCCCACCTCCAGGTCAGTCCCCAGCTTACAGCAGAGATCATCGTGAGAGCAGACAGCTCCAGCCCCAGGAGCTGATCATCCACAGCCCTTGGAGGACGCCTCATCATTCTGTCTGACTGCAGGAGACACAAACCCTGCCCCTGGCCACCCTGGCACGCCAGCGATCCCAGCACCAGCCTCTGCAGCAGCCATGTGGAGACCACTCTTTTTTGCGCATATGTCGACAAGTTCTGAACACGTTTCCCTTGACAGGAAAAGTCTTAGGGCTGGCAGTCAGCATTTGGGGTGTTGAAAGTACAGGCAGTAAGATCCAGCAGCAGTGAGTGCCACGGCCCAAAGGGTAAATACAGTGCTTTGTGCTGGTCCCCTCCACTTTTCATCACAACAAAATATCTCTTTTGACGCATGGTCAAAACCTGCGCACTGGGCTAGATCTCTAATGCTGCTCAGGATGGGCTCCCAGCTACAAAAATGGCTCTTGTCCTCCTCCAAATGCTCTGTTACGGGGCTGAAAAGTCTCCCAAAAGCAGATGGACTGCTGGTCCGAACACCACTCCATGCTGCTAATGCAGCCTTGGTGTCTTGCTTTTCCTCTCATCCTGTGACAGATGGCTCTTTCCAGACCAGAGCCCTTAGGCTTCAAGGTAATCACAGTGATGTTGAACTTCAGTAGTTCTGAAGAAAAAGCAGACGGGTCTGTGCCACACACGCAGGGCTACGGGAGTGTTGCACACTACAGCTGTGAAAACCACCATCCAGAACAAGTTGTGAAAAATATGCGACAGGGCTGTGCATTTCGTCATGCCTTCCCTCCCCTCTGCCTTTTCATGGCAGAGTAGAGGAATATAATGACTCCACAGTCCAGCCAGTAACCAAACTGTAGCCATTCTTGCCGAAAACACCAAAGTCCTGGTGGAACCATGCTCTGCCCTCTCCAAGACAGAAACACCTACCAGAAGAAACACAAGATCAAAGCGATCCTGTGTCCTCTCACCACGAGGCAGAAGGCAGTAACTGTTCAGGAGAACAGGCAGGTTCTCGTGCAACTGAAGGCACATCTCTGCTGACCAGCCCGGCGATCTGGGCCATGTCACAGGTCAGCTACAGGGCAGGGAGGTGTTGATGTAACTGGTGATGTCTGCTCCTCCAGCTGCTGCTCTTGTCCAGGTACCACCCACGGGTAAGCACGTTCTTTGCTTCTCAGGCAGGCAGCAGGAAACTAAGCTCATTCTTGACGAACATAGTTCATTGTGAGACTGAGCTGCATCAGAAGACACTTTTGGCAGGACTGGCATCTGCAGCACAGCTTTTGAAGGTCAGCCAGCCCGAGAAGACACTGAGAAAGAACAATAATGTACAGATTTTCCACATACTAGCTTCTAAAGATGTTCTCCAAGATACGGCCAGAGGACCAGGACTAAAGCTTCCATGGCAACCTGCACTGCCACCGCAATGCAAGCAAACCCCAGCTGGGAAGATGACACTTGAAACCCCTCCAAGAATGTCTGTGTAGCACCTGGCCCACATGGGCTCTCCTCTTCTTAGGAGACATTTTACCCAAGACACCAACCCTGAAATACAACTGAGATGCCCAGACTCTTGATCTGAGTTCTGCCCCGAGTCAGGAGCACCGGGACAGATGTGGTCACAGAGGCAGAGCACTGTCCCCAGTGCAGCCCAGCCACCCCCTCCAGCTCCCATATCCCCAGGACTCCCCTCAGGCTCATCTCCACGCAAACACCACAAGCACTTTCTCTTCCATGACCAAGGGTTTTTTTCACAGAAATCGATGATTGTCACAGGCCCCTGCCATGGCTCCCACCTCCAGCCCCTGTGCCACCAAAGTGAACAGCTCAGGGGAAAGGAACACAAGCACATGGGCTGGGGTGAGCCCTGCTGCTGTAATTATACTGCTGTGATGGAGCTCCTGCTGTTACAGTTTCCACAATGACACAGTTAAATAACACAACCCTTGCAAAAAAAAAAAAAAAAAAAAAGAAAAAACAGAAAAAGAAAAAATCCCTACAGTCACCCTGTCTCATAAGTCAACATAATATAAGCAAGAGAAGTTTTCCCTGAGCAAACCTGTGATGTTTCCCTGGCTTTTGCAGAGACAAGATGCCCTCACACAGGGCTTGCCCAGGTCAAAGGCCACCCCAAATTCTCCATACACAAGTTTCTGCCCCATGGGAGTCCCAGGCCCACCCGGGGCTCATCGAGCTGCCCACAGAGGAGGGTCCAGAGCAGGATTCCTCCCCATGGCCACAAACCCCTGGTGTGTGCGATGCCAGTCCCGTCACACGTGGCAGCAGCACTCCTCTGCTCAGTGCTGACGGGTGTCACTAATAGGGTTGAGCTCTGCTCAGCAGCCTTCATCCTCCACACGCTGATGGCAGCTGCTCCTCTGATCCCCTCCAGGCCCCTAGTTTAACTGCTTTGGTCCTGTGGGATGGGCTGCCCTCTGAACACGGACGTCACAGACAGCCCACATCCCTCAGACCCCGCGGCAGCCCTGAGCTCTCCAGCCTGGCCTCTCCATGCTGGGTATGCCATGCTGGGACCCAGGAAACGGCGGCTTTGACTCGGCTGGAGGGGAAGGAACCCTGCACCACACCCCAGGACCACGCAGTAGCCTGCTGCACGTTCTCTGTGTCACCTACTGCCATTGGCAGGCAGAAAGGCACCCTGTGCCGTGCCCAACACACATGACCTTGTCTGCCACGAACACCAGACAAGCCCAGCACCGTCCGGTCACTGCAACACCATGCACAAGCCCTCCCCAGCTGTTCCAGTGGCCACCATGCAGATCGCTGTGCATTCCCTGAGCAGGAGAGCAAGTTCTGGCTCCTCAGTCAATGTCACCAGCTACCCTGGGCAAAAGCACCAATCTGACTTAATTAGTTTTTCATCAAGCCATCAATGCATCTTGAGTTTTTGTGTTTCTACAGAATGAACATACTTTGCACTCACGTGGCTCATCACAGCTCAAACAGCAACGTGCCAGCCACCACCCTGCCCATGCTGATGTCTGCCCAGACTTGGAGCCAGGGCAGCTGCTAGCCCTGGGAAAATGGACCTGAAACTGCAGCAGCCCCAGGGAGAGTAATTTCCAATGCCTCCCACAGCTACTGAAGGAGTCACAGACCTTGACTGGCCTTCTCCCACGAAGCACTATATCCTCCAGTCTCAGAGGCGGAAAGCAGCACATCATGTGGTCAGAAAGCCACAAAGTGTTCAAGAGGTGCAATCCCTGCAGAAACATCACGTACCCAAGCTGCAGTTCCCACAAAGTGCTGCCAAGCCATAGCAGTATTTCCTTCTTGTTTAAAATGGAAAAACCTTTGATGCTCAGCACTTCTTTGTAATGACTGGAAAAGATGTACTGCTACTACCACCACTACCAGAAAAAAAATTAAAAAAACACTCTTGCTTTTTAACATAATCAGGAACTGACGTTTTCACCTATAAGCAGCTGCTGCCAGGAGGAAAAAAAAAAAAAAGACAGAAAAAGAAGAAACTTTCCACCTGCTGTAAATCAAAACCAATCAGGCAAGAGCATTTTGAGCACTTGGCAGCCTAGGGAAGACAGGAGAGATCCTGCTTCAGGCCATGGTGGTCCTGAACCCTGCCTGACGCAATTGTGGCACACAGATGAGGCTTCCCAGGAGCTGCAGGGACACCTTGGAGACATAGCTGGTGCCGGCAAGGCCCAACTGCCCGCATCCTCCGACCTTCCTCTTCTGCACAGCACTGGTCAGGTTTTACACGGACATGCTCTGGCTCTGAAGGACCACAGCACCTCCACCGGTGCGTGTCCCTGGGGACAAAGCTCCTCAGTGCCCCAGACACCACCTTCTGCTGCTCTTCACAGGGAACTGGCCATGCAGCCGCCGTGCCCTGGACTGGCATGGTGTGGGGTCAGGGTGTCCAGGAGGACAGTAATGGCCCCAGACCCCCTGCACCCTGCAGACACGGGGTTTGCTGGTGGGGGCACAGACTTGGCGATGCCGGGATCGGGTGCCAGCACTGCTGGCACTGCTGCTCCACGCCAGCCCTGGAATAAGGCCCAGCTGCAGCAGAACGAGGGATGAGACCAGTGGCCGCCAGCCAGCAGCAAGACAAACCTGGGGCTGCCATCGAGCCATGCTCCCCACAGCCACCACCTCACACTGCCATCATCCAGGAGCCCCCAGCAACCACATGGCACGTCTAAGCAAAAGCCCCATAACCCTTGGCCGGACGCTGGGAGCCATGAGCACATCTTACTGTTTGCCCGAGAACAGACACAAATGTCGGGGCAGGGTGACCTTTGCTGCCCATCATGCCTATCACTCCCAGAGACCCGTGAAGATGGTCCCTTTGTCCCTTTTCGCTTGACCAGAAATGCTGGTGGCCAGAAGTCACCAGTTACCACTGGCACATGTCGGCTGTTGGCTGCGGCTTGCCCCAGCCTGTCTGTGGGGCAGTGTCCCCACCACCTTCTTCCCGATGTCATTCGCGAGCCTGGCTGGCACCATGACACCCTCATGGTGCTCTGGTTCCCTGCAGACACCAGAGGCTTCACATCTGAATTCGCTTTAAAATAAGAGGTTCTGGACATAGTATGCAAAGGCTTCAGGCACTGAAATAAAAATGGTTTTAGCAAAGGCTCTACATCCTTGCCTGGCTCATACATTGAGAGCAAAAGGGAAGACGTAAGAATAGCTTTGTGTATGGTCCATTACACACAAACTGAAGAAAATGATAAACAGAATGTTCAAGGTGGAAAGGAAAAAAATCAATACTTCCCCTCCTGAATAGCTTTCACTTCTAAAAATAGCCTTGTGTGAAACTGTGTGAAGACTTTCATCCCTTCAGCTATATCTCTCTGGACAAGACCTGCCAGCACAGAAGGAATGTTCCCCTCTAATCTCCTGACCTAGCTTTCCAGAAGTAACTTCTTTTCACGGTGATGAAAAGAATTGCCTCCGAGTGTGCAATCAGATCCTCTTCCCCAGCTCCTCTATGCACAATACCATGAAATCCAGCAGGTTGCCTTGTTAGCAACACTTCATGACACTTCCAATTTGCACAACAGGGCAAAGAAAAAAAAAAAAAAAAAGATTCTGTGCAGAACTCCATGTATTGGCAATGACGCCCATGTCCTGGTGCAGACCTTGAACCAAAAATCATGCCTGGGAAGCCTGGTACTCTGCAGTATTTCAGTGCCTTCCTGGGATTGTTTGCACAAAAGAAAACTCTCCTCGGCATATACAAATTCAGGACACACAATGCAACAGGTTCCTCCATACCTGTTGGTAAAGATGACCCTTACATCTGCCTAAAATTTCACCAAACATCACAACTGGGAAACAATTTCTGCATAGACTTTTGGGAAATGCCAAGAAAGGGGGAAAACAAAAAGGGGGGGGAGGGGAAATATCGATTTGGGAATGCCATGCTGCATCCAGAGCCATTTCACAGAACCCTTAAGAGCTTCTCTTCAGCTTTAAAAACGTCAGGCTCTTTGCAATCACTAGAGCCCAGATAACTTAATAGCACTGCACACACTACTCTATTTGCTAGCAGCTTGCTTAGCAAAAATTTAGAAGGCAATTACTAAAACTTAGAGGATTGAAACCCAGGATAAATTAGATAGCACCACGCTTGGAAATGTGTGCCATATGCCTGCCACCAATGGCTGAATTAGAGAACCAAAGGAGTCTCCACCGCAGCCAGCTCCACGCTTGGCTGCAAGACCATCTGCACCCTATGCTGCTGTTTCTGTGGAGCTGCTCTTTCCCACAGCAACTGCAGGTGGTACAGGATGTGACTGAGAAGCTTTGGTGTAAAAGAACCTCACCTGCCGCTTCCTGGAAGGCTTCGGTGGCTTCTTTCAAGGCCCCTGCCCACCCAGAGCCCTCCTACCCCCTACTCTTGTCCCAGACAGACCTGTCCCCCACATCATCCTCTCTATTATCTCTTTGGTATTGTGGGGGTCGGCAGAGGGCCAGCCTCATCCTTCGGGTCATGCTGCATCCTTGCAATCATTCCAGCGCACCCTTTGGCTTTTGGCCTTCCCACCCGACCTGCTCCCAGAGCTTACTCTTCAGCCTTGACGGAGCTGCATGGGCTGATTGACAACTAGAGGGTCAGGGCATGGGTTACGAGCCTCTCCAGATGATGTCAGCTGGAATTCCTGCAGGGAAAAGGAAATGCTGCCTTACAGACATCAAAATTTGTTTTTTCTTTTCTTTTATCAGGTTGTATGATAGCCCTCTGAACATTTCTCTCTCTGGAGAGAGAGAAACCCAGATGGAGAACCCCATGTGGGAGCGAGAACAGAATCACAGGAGATAAACTGGAGGAAATGGTTCATTGGGGGCTTCCTATCTAACACAACTACCATTTCCAACTCCAATTCTGCAGATTCTCCTGTGCCAGGACTGCTCCTCCAGGACAAGGCTCCCATGACTAATGGACTTCCTAACATTTCTTGTTTCAGAGCCCCTTAGACCATTCAGCATCATCTCCTACCTCTCACAGGCGGGTGGGTTCAGTCTCAGACAAACCTGCCAGGAAGGAGAAATTTCAGTGAGCTTCCCGCTACTGTAGAAAACCTGCCTTTAGCAAGGGAGCCACAGACAAGATGTTGCAGAGCATCAGCAAAAACGCACAGTGCTCAAGAGGCGGGGACACACACCCAGAACAGGTCACCCAGGCATGTTTTCAGTGGTGAGATAGCTGTCATGAGCACACACAAATTGAGTAAACCCAATCACTCTGCCAGCAATGCAAATCTGTAACGCCAACCAAACACGCACCACAGCCCTGACCTCACCCACTGCCCTGCAGAGATCCTGCCCCTGCCCAGCGAGAACACCAGATGAAGAAGCTCCCCACAGAGTGGTGCACCTGATGCATGCATGTTAAAGCCACTCCAATTTCTGCTCCCTCAAGCTCAGGTGGAATTCCTCTCACAATATTTTCCCATTGTGGTTAAAAAGCCAAAATCATTGACTGTGAATTCCACAACAGAGAGGTGTTGGGGTTTGTTGTTGTGGGGTGGGGTGAACCACATGAATAGCTTTCTCCCAAAAAAAAGAAAATCAGCTCACCATGCTTGGTGCAAGATCAGGCCCGAAATCACTGAACAAGTCACCCAGATGAAAAAAAGGGCACGCAAAATTCAAGGTCATGAACATTTCATTCACACAGGCATGGCAGAAGCAGCTGCGCCCCAGCGAGGCGGGTATTTCTGGATCATAGAATCATTGAACCACAGGATGGTTTGGGTTGGAAGGGACCTTGAAGATCATCCAGTTCCAGCCCCCTGTCAGGGGCAGGGACACCTCCCACTAGCCCAGGTTGCTCAAAGCCTCATCCAGCCTGGCCTTGAACCCCTCCAGGGATGAACATCCACAGCTTCTTTGGGCAACCTGGGCCACTGCCTCACCACCCGCACAGGAAAACATTTCTTCCTCAGATCTCATCTCAATCTCCCCACTTTCAGCTTAAAAACATCACCCCTTGTCCTGTCACTACACTCCCTGATAAAGAGTGTTTCCCCATCTCTCCTGTAGGTACATCTCTCTTTAGCCACTGGACTGCTGGGAGGTCTCCCCAGAGCCTTCTCTTCTCCAGGTTGAACAACCCCAACTCTCTCAGCCTGTCCTCGCACGGGAGGTGCTCCAGCCTCTGACCATCTCTGTGGCTCCCTCTGGCCCTGCTCCAACACATCTATTTAACAGGATCTAATTATCTAACATATCTAAACATTTTATCTAAACATCTAATTATCTAACAGGATAAAAGGTAACAGCAGGACACCAGACCAAACCTCAGAGCCGTCAACCTACCGGTAGAACCCTGGGTGGGTCCAGCTCCATCCCTCTGATGTCAGCCCGGCGCAGCCCCGTGGCACCGCTCGGGACCGCGAACATGGCGTGTTTGGGGCAGAATCCCCGGAGCGGGCCACCAGCCACGTGGATTCAGGGAAAAACTCGATACGGAGCGAAACCGGCGGCACTACTCCCCGCGACACCCCCCCTGCTGGCACCGCCGGCCCCCGCCGTCCCGCGCCCCTCGCTCCGCCGGCACAGGGACCCGCCCGGCCCGGGAAGCACCGCCCCCAGCCCACCCGTGGCTTCAAGCCCGCTCCTGGGGGGCTCCGGCCGGGCGGAACCTCCCCTCTCCCGGCACCGAGAAACCCGCCCGGGGACGCCTTGGGAGCGCGGGCAGACACCCTGGCCAGGGTCGGGGGCTCCCCGCGCCGCCCCACCCCACCCCCGGGTCGGGGGTCCCGCAGCGTCGGTGCTCCCGGGCAGAGGGGACCCGCCCCCGCTCGCCGTTACCTGCTGCCGGGAGCGGGCGCGGGGCCAGCGGCGGCCGCGGGGCAGGTGTGGCTCTGTCCGGGGAGGCGGGGCCGGGAGACAAGCTCTCGGGGCCACGCCCCAGTGTGACCACTCTCCCCCTCACGCCCCGCCCCCCTGACGCCCCCCGCCGGTCCCGGGGCCCCGCACCGTGCGGGGCGTGTCCGCAGAGACCCCGCGGTGGCCCCGCCGGACCCCACAACCCCGGGGCCGGTCCAGGGTCCAGCCGGTGGTTTGGGGAGGCCAAACCCTGTTCCCCCCGCCCCCAGCCCACCCCGCAGCGGGACGAAGAACGTGGCCCCAAAGGCACATATAGGGACACACCTGGCACACGCACCCGCACGGCCATGCACGCACACCGGCACTGGCACACGCTCCACGGCCACGCAACAGAAACAGCCCCAGCAGCCCCCGCTCGCGCTCCTCTCTGGCTGATCAGCATAAGGGTCTATTAGTGGGAATACATGTATGTATGCATGTATATGTGAGTGTGTGTGTGTGTGTACAGTGCGGTCTCCCAGTAGCCCCGCACAGACACTGCCAGTCTGGTGGCTGCCCCTGGGTCCCAGCGTCCCCAGCTGCTGCCACTTACAAGTCTGTGAGGCTGTGGCCCCACTCCAGCTGCTGGGTCAGACCCCCCTGCACACACTGGCACAGACACAGACACGTAGAGCTGCCCCGGACTGCCCATTCCCCCCAACAGCCACCCCTCTGCTGGTCTTGCCCCTGGAAACCCACTGCCCCGAACCCTCAGCCACATCACCTCTGTGCCGCGCATCCAGCTGGATCATCACCAGCACTTACACGCTTGCTTGCACACCCACACTGCTGCAGGTGCTGCATCACTGACATGGGGGTTGCTCTGACACACACACATACATGCACACCAGATAGAGCCCCTCGCTCAGGAAAGCCGCTCAGAGTAGAGCTGCATAAGTCATCAGGACAGACAGTGCTGACCCAGCACAGGGCATGGCCAAACCAGCATCCTCACCAGAACGCTGCTGACCCTTTTGATCCCCTTATTGCTCTGTTTTCCCATGTTTGTTCTCCCGAAACCGTGTTGATGCCTGTGTTTCCACACATTTGGTTCCTCCCCTGGGCCTCCTGTAACAAGCCTCGTGCAATCCCAGGATGCTCATCCCCTGCACCCCGCAGAGTGTCCCGTGTTGACGGCCAGGACCTCCCTTGGTCCCAAGGGTGCTCAGATGCTGACTCCCTTTGATGGGTTTCATGCCTGGATTGTGGGGCTGATCCTTTCCTGGGAGAGCCCTGGGAGGGCTCTGGACAGAATTTCCCTTCCTCCAAGACCCCAGTTTGTGTTCCCAACTGCCTTTGTGCCTCTCTGCTCCCTGGGGCTCTGGAGGGGGGGCTCTGATGGGTGATGTGGGCCTGGGTGTAGACAGGGCAGAATGTTTTCTGTTTCCCACCCTGCCATTGCCTCGTGCTCCTTGTGGGTGTGCAGAGCTGCTTTAATCAACAACTCAGCGCATAGTGTTCCTGCTCCAGGGCCTCTGGGCGTAAAGGGCTCGGTGGTGCCAAGGGCAAAGGAAGGGGCTGCCAAGCTGCTTGGAGACTGCCTGGCATGGGGTGGCTTCACTCAGCACTGTGCAAACAGGGACACAGGAACCCACATCCACCGTGTCAGCTATTCCTTCCCTTCTCTGACACCAGCTATTGCTGTAAAATGCCCTGCTCTGTGTTTAAACTGCTCTGCGACGGGCTGCAGCTCTTTATTTAGCACAGAGCTGGTCAGGAAACAAAGACTCACCTACTGAAAGGTATTGATTTTTTCTGTTTTGTGCCCTTCTGGTTTTGCTCTTTCATACTCCCTAATTAGCCAGATGATTTCTGCAATGCGGGTCCTTCTCCCTTTACCTTTGCTGCTCTTTCTGCTCCTTTTTCATGGACTGCTCTTCTCCCAAACCAACTCACCCACAGAAACTATGGTTACTTTTCTGGTGATGTAAAAGCTGAGTTTGTCTGGCACCTTTCATGATCAGTACTACTTTGTGGTCAGTGAACTTAACCAAAAATGAGGTTGAGGCCTGGCATCTGTAATTAATATGAAATTAAACAGTGCCCTGGCAAAGGTTTTGCATCAACTGCTGATTCATGCAGCTTTCCTGGACAATCACATTTCCCTTCCTACCAGCGGCCCTGGATGGTATTTTCAAAGCAATCCACACAGGAACCAGAAGCTTAATTAAAAAAATAAATTAAGCCACAGTTCTCTTTCCTGGGGACAAAAAGCAGTATCCACTATCAGGAGAAATCCAAGCTACCAATCTATTAGATTTGTACCTGTCTGTGGTGGAACTGAGCATGTGGTTTTCTTCTCTCTGATTACTGTAACTTTCAGAAGCTTTCTGGGGAACATTTTTCCAGAAATTCATAAGACATTTTGTCTCTAAATAGCCTTCTTCATTGTTCATGTTTTGATCATGTCACAGCTGACCTATAAAAGCCTTCTCTCTGGGGAAACATTTCAAAACTGTTTGGAAACTTCCAACTCATTGCTGCTTGCCTGCTGTTTCTGTGAAGAATGCAAGAACATCCAACCTCTGTGAGCTTATCCTTGTCCTGAGCTGAACCTGTGAACCCATCTCCATGTCCTGTGAGCCAGCTAATTGCTCTGGAATTCTGGGGGTTAAGGATCCAGAAAGCTGCATCTGCTGAAGAGGAATGGCTAAGATTCTGTGAAGGAGATAAAAACCTTCATATTTCACATATCTGAAAAACTGAACCAAGCAGAGCAGTCAGCCCCTCTTTCAGAGTTCCATACTCCAGACGTGGTGGGGCTTCCCAGCTGTGTGTGAGTGCTGCAGGAACAGCTCAAGTTCCCTGATATTCCGCCTGCCCTTCTGCAAGATAAAGCTGCAGACAAAGCACAGCTTTGTCCCCCAGCCCTCCCTGCCATGCTGCTCCTGCCCAGCCCAGATGTCTGATGATGTCTGATGATGTCTGATGATGTCTGATGATGTCTGACCAATCAAAGGACACTGGGCATTATATGAGTGACCCAAAATATCTTAGAATCACAGAATGGTTTGGGTTGGAAGAACCGTAAAGATAATTGAGTCCCACCCCCCTTCCATGGGCAGGGACACCTCCTACTAGCTCAGGTGGCTCAAAGCCTCATCCAGCCTGGCCTTGAACACCTCCAGGGATGGGGCATCCACAGCTTCTCTGGGCAACCTGGGCCACTGCCTTGCCACCCTCACAAGAAAACATTTCTTCCTCAGATCTCATCTTAATCTCCCCACTTTCAGCTTAAAACTGTTCCCCCTCGTCCTATCCCTCCACCCCCTGATCAAGAGCCCCCCCATCTCTCCTGTAGCCCCCTTCAGCACTGGAAGGTGCTATAAGGTTTCCCTGGAGCCTTCTCTTCTCCAGGCTGAACAACCCCAACTCTCTCAGCCTGTCCTCACAGGGGAGGTGCTCCAGCCCTCTGACCATCTCTGTGGCCTCCTCTGGCCCCGCTCCAACAGCTCCGTGTCTGTCCTGTGCTGAAGACCCCAGAGCTGGATGCAGCACTGCAGTGGGGGTCTCAGCAGAGTGGAGCAGAGGGGGAGAATCCCCTTCCTTCACTTGCTGCTCACGCTGCTGGTGATGCCGCCCCTGACACGTTCTTAAAACACAACATGGCATGTGTGACTAGAGGAAGAGAGAGCGGCTCAAAAGACAGGAGGTGGGAAAGGTGGGTTGCAGAGGTGGTTGCACTGGAGTCCGTCCAGAGGAACGGCATCGTGACAAGGGTGCATGTCCTCCCAACCTTTCCATGTGCACGAGCTCCCTTTCCCCAGGAGAAGACCTGTCAGGAGGCTGGGCAGTGGGCTTTGCTGGGGCATCTCTCTGAATGTCTCCTGCAGGGCACATCCCGCCTGTTCAGAGCTCACCCCCATGCTCTTGCTGAGAGCCGGCTTCTGAAGTGTGGGCAGCAAACCAGAACAAGAGACCATGCTGAGATGTCCAAAGCCACTGTCTGGCTGTCCCTCACCAGGCTGTTGTTAAGGAAACGCTTCAGATTCCTCAGCAAAGACTTGAGAGCCAAACCATACGGTCCACCATTTGCTCTTGAGCTTCTGCCTTCCCTCTTACATCTTTGACGTGTTTCAACAACAGAGAGCTCAAAAAGGAAAGCACAATTTTTTTTTTCTGTGCTAGAAGGCAAAAAGGAGAGTGTGACAAGAGAAACACTTCTGTTAATCATGTAAATGACCTGAAAATGTTTCTCCTGAAGGTTCAAACTCACTCAGACTGTTGCAGACACGTAGCATAATATTCTGCTACGTGCTCTAATTCCACTTAGAGTAGCAATTGCTTCTTAACAAATGATACCTGGTTCCCTTCAGCATAACAGTCAGTGCTTTAAACCTTCTGAAGGCATCAGAAATCATGTACAGCCACCTGGTGCATGGGCAGAACACGCTGTGGTTACGTGTCACAATGTTGGGGATCACATTTGCTTTTAGCTCCATCTCTCCCTGTCCCAGAACACAGGTAAATGGGTGGCAAATCTGAAATATTTACCTTGAGGCTCTTGTGTTGCTTTTTACCTTTTTTTTTTCTTCTTCTTCCAACTTGTCAAGGGTTGGCCCTTGTCTGGGGGACAAACCACACACAGTCACTCACACAGTTCCCACCCCCACCCAATCATAGGGGAGAGAATTAAAGAGGTAAATGGCAAAGAGGACTCGTGGGTTGAGATAAGGACAATTTAATAACTAAACTCCAATAATATTGGAAATAATACTATATACAAATACGCAATGTGATACACAGTGATTCTGCCCCTCCCCACCTGATGATCAAAGGCCCAGCCCACTCCCAGCCAATGACCCCGGAGGAGGGAGGGAATGGGTGATACACAATGATAGTGCCCCCCTCAAAAGGCTCAGCCTGTTGCCAGCTAATGATCCCCAGAAATCGCACTCACGATTCTCCCCAAAAGGGGAGGAAATGCGGGGGAGGGGTGTGGTGCACCACTCCCGGAGGCACTCACCGAACGGAGATAACAGCCCAAGTGATCCAGGCCGAGAGCTGACCAAGGCAGGGAAAAAAAAAAAAAACAACATCTAATGATCCCCCTGGAGAGGGGGGATCCCAGAACTCACGGAACGGAGATAACGAGCGTCCCGGGCCAAGAGCTAACAGCGTCTGTGGGGGGGAAAAGGCCTTGGGAAAGCGAATGCAGGCACCCAAAGCAAGATGATCTGGAGCCCAAGGGAAGTGAAAGAGAGAGCTCTCCCGGAAGGGTGCTCACCTATATACTGGGTATGACGTGCATGGGATGGAATAATTGGTCAGTCTGCTTCTCAATCTTGACCTAAAACCAAATCCCAAGCTAGAAACCGGACTGTCTCTCCCCCCCCCCCCGTCTGTGGAGAGGAGAGAGCCTGAATGTATTTGTCCTTGAGAGTATCCTAGTAATAACTATAAACGTTCTTTTCTTATCAGTTTTCTCCTGAGCAGGAATCCAAAACATAGCTTCTTGCTAACTATTTATGAAGAGAAGGAAGAAAGAAAAAAAAATTAACTCTCCTCTGCTTAACCCACGACAGATACATATCACACCTACTGTCCTGGTCAGGAGGATGGAGGGGAAGCCACATTGCTTTCCCTAATGGACACCCAGGTGAATGGACCGAACCTGTTTGTGTGGCATGTAGATGCATCTTCCGGGTGCAATTGCTCTGACAGCTGCCTATCACTTCCTAACACTGTTTATAAACAGCTTCAGCTTTTTCTAGCCATGCTGAGAAAAGATCGCCAAGGTGACATAGAATATTAATTTGTATTGTTTTACATACCAGCCTAGCAAGGAAACCTGTTCACTCCACACATCAGCCAGTCAAGGTCCACACAAGCCAAGGTGCATTTCGTGTGCTGAGGACAGGCACGGTCTGGCTGCCTCCTCACCCCGATGGCAAAACCAGCAAGAAGCAGGCCCAGGTCCAGGCATCGGCCTGCACGCACAATAAATACAGCAACGTTCTCTTGTGCCTGTGATTCAGATGAGCTGTTTGTGCCTGAGAAAGGAGCTTTGGTTCTGGCTTCTTCTTGCCATGGATGCGGGTGGGTGGAAGGTCCCTGGACAGCTGCAGAGTCAGGGTGCAAACAGGCCCTACAGGCCAAGGAGCAGTGACTCCAGGTGACAGTGGCAGGGCTGCCCAGGGACCTGGTCTAGGACACACTGGTGGAAGCTCACATGTCTTGCCCCCGGGGTCTCCCCCTCCCATGAAGTGCTGGTGCTGGGGTAAGACAGAGCTGGTGCAGAGGGCAGGTGAGAAGCAATGCTCAGAAATTACGTCTGCCCTGATGGCCCTTTTTGAGACCTCAGGTGTGTTTGTGGGGGAAGGAACACACCACGATGGCTTGATCCTGCTCAATGAAGACATTTTGCAGAGTGGCCGTCCGTACGCTGTTCTGGGGTGTTTCTCCCTGTGGAGGTGGCTCAGCTGAAAGGGCAGCATGCCTTTCCCTTGGGCAAAGCAGCATCAGCCTGCCCTGGCCCTTCGAGCATCTACCAGTGAGACTCAGAGACATGCCAGAAACCCCCATTTCTGGATCTGGATCAGGACATTTGTCACTGAGGCGTATCCAAGGCATTACAGGGGCCCAGGGGAAGCCCTGTGGAAGCACCAGAGGGGAGGCAAATAGACAGTGCTGGAGCTGTGATGCTACCTGCACTGTTGACCCTTCCACCCAACAAAACAAATCAGTATTGATGCACACACTCATGTCAGAATTTGCCATTGTGCAAACAAAAAGACTTTGTCTTGCCAATAAATCTCAACTTGCTGTTCTGTCATCTCTCGTGATGGGGTCCATGCCACCTGTCAGACTGTGCAGAGGTGGATTTACTGGGCTTCATCAAACCATCCCGAAAAGCAGATTAAAGTGACTGCCAGTTCCAGCTGAAGGGACAGTTCCCATGAACCCTGCCAATGCCCCCAGCCCTCAGGCCCGGTGCAGGGGGTGATGCCATCTCTCTGATGCGCAGGTGCACGAACAGCGCGCATGGCCTTGCTGCTGGAGTCTGGTCTTGCTGCGTTGCCTCCCCATCTGGAGCATCCGTCCTCACTGTGTTCAGTTCAGCTGGTCTAAAAGCAGACCTGGCTAAAGACCAGATACGTGTTGGGTCAAGGACTGATGCGTCTGCTGCAGGCAGTGCTGCACAGGCACAGGAGAAGACTGGGGTGCCTATCCCAGGCTCAACCTGGGTGAGTGTCTGAGTTTGGCTGGTTCATTTAACACAAGGCAGGTCTCCTGCATAAAGGAGAATGCTCTGGCAACCCCCCCCCCCCAGGCAGGAGTGCCCTGGCAGCATTGCCTGTTCAGCCTGGTCTGCCATTTCAGACCACAGGCTGCTTTGCTTTTGGGACAGGCACTAGTCAACAGCTTTCCTCTTTATTTCCTGTGTTTTCCAGCCTGGATTTGCAGCCTCCAGTGTGAAGGAAAGAAGACAAGGGCTGTTATGTAGGATTCTGCAAGTTTCCAGCAAGTTTGTCTACCAAAATGGTGGCAGCTCAATGCAGCTGTTGCACATGGTGACTGGGGCAGCTGTGCAGCGTGATCAATGCCCATTGCTCACTTGGTCGTTAGATTGTCCAGGGCTGTGGTAAGAGACATCCAGAGATGGCATGGTCTTCCATCCAGTGATCCCTTCTCCTCAGTTCTGAGGCACATAGCATCATCCCCATCTCACTGGAGAGAAAAAGTCGGTAAGACAGGCTCCTGACTGTCTGCAGTGAGAGCTCTGCCTCTGACTGCACCAGGTCTGAAGTCTTCCTTCAACTACTTCCAGCCAGAATCTCTGCAAGGTTTGCAGTTCATGGCAGTTGGCCTGGGGCCAGGACAGTCAGCAGTGCCAGTTGACTTTTCTGGCAGGACTCTTGGCAACTGCACAAGAGGGATGACTCTCTGTCACTGAAAACTTCACTGAATGACAGACTCCAAAATGGAAACCCCATCTCCTCCTCCTAACACTGCAGTGTAGCAGGGCTGAGAACGGAATGGCTAATCCAAAGGGGAAGCAAAATGTCAAGGTGCTTAAGCAGAGGAAGATTTTTAAAAATCCATCGCACTGACTTCTTCTAGGAACACGGTAGAAGACTGTGCAGGTTCTCATGCAGGGGTGTGTTCAGCATGGTGCTGCTGGGGAGAGACAACACAAGACTGCGGGAGAACTGTTATTCTCTGCAGAGCAAGTAACAAGAAATAAGGCAGCATTCAGGCCCATGGGGTGTCCTGGGAAGTATGTGAGCTGCATGATAAAAAGGGAAAAAATCACACTAGGGTGGACACTCCAGCAATGTAAATCCACGTGGTGCTGTTCACACACAGCAGAGCAGCTCCAGGGCAGGAAGGCTCTGCCCTAACCTGACCTCTGTGCTACTGCAGGCACAGTGACAAGGCGCAGCGAGGCCCGGAGACGCTGTGCGAAGGGATGGTGCCAGCTGCACGAGTGGCCGAGTCCTTAGGGCACCTTGGGCTGGAATCTTCCAAGCCACAGCTGCGTCTTGCACCTGCCTGGCTCCCAATCCCCTTAGCTATGGGTCGTGTGTTCCCGGCCATGTCCTGCTTGGTGGGGACCTGGGGCAGGGGGATGGTCCCCAGTGTGTAGCAGGAGGAGAAGGAGCAGCAGGACAGTGCTCCAAGCATAGGTCTGGCCCTCGCACACTCCCTGTGTGTCTGGACACTGGGGGCTTGGCACCTTGGGGGCTGGGCTGTGACACAGAATACCACTGGCTTGTTTTCTGTGGTGGGATTTATTTTACTGTTGGAGGTCACTATCCCAGAATGTGTCCCCAGGCCAGAAGCCTGCCAGCCTTGTCCCAGCGGTGGCAGCTCCGATGTGGCTTCCGTCCACACCTGTCCCCGCTGCCTATGTTGGCAGACGGATGAGCAGAGCTGGGTGTGCTCCTCCCAGAGGGAGCACACCTCCAACAGGGGTTCTGCTTCCCCAGCCACATCCATGGGCAATGCTTCGGCCAGCTCTGTCTCTCCAGTGACAGCCTGGAGCTGTCCCTGTGGTGGCAAAGACTGGCCTGGCAGCCTCAGGCTTCAGCATGGAGGGGGCTGGTGGTGATGCTCCGGCCTCCCCCATCTGCGTCTGCCAGGCAGATGGAAGTGGCTCACCTGCAAAGAAATCATCTGTGGCTGCTCCTTGCTGGGGAGGCCGGATCCGGCAGCCCAGGAGAGGGGAGGCGGCTGCGCCCAGCCCCTGCAGGAGCAAGGCTGAGCCAGTGTCACCAGAAAGGGCATGCACACATGCGGGAACACGTACACACACACGTGGGCACGCACACAGGTGCCCATGCACGCACAGGTGCACGTGTTTGCATGGCTGGCCACGCACAGGGATGCAGTTGGACACCCTGGGTACTCACTCTGCTGCAGACAGCACAAGCAGCCTCAGCCTGCTGAGACCATCATGGGAACACACACACACCGTGGGAAGTCCCACAGGAAAACCACTGGAAGTGGAGCTGAATAAGGCATCAGGACAGACAGCACTGACCCAGCACAGGGCATGGCCAAACCAGCATCCTCACCAGAAAATCACTTAGGTGCTGCTGACCCTTTTGATCCCCTTATCACTCTGTTTTCCCATGTTTGTTCTCCCCAAACTGTGTTGATGCCTGTGTTTCCCCACATTTGGTTCCTCCCCTGGGCCTCCTGTAACAAGCCTTGTGCAATCCCAGGATGCTCATCCCCTGCACCCTGCAGTGTGTCCCATATCCCTGGCAGTGCCCCCGGCTCTGGGGACTGCTCGGGAGAGGTTGGGGGCGTCCCCTGGCCCGTGGGACTGAACTCCCCTGGGAATGGGGGGAGCTGGCAGGGGCCGGTGGGCTGTGATCTTTCTTCTCTGACAGAAACAATACTGAAAGCAGTGTTATTTGACCAGTCATACTAGAATCTGCCTCAGTCAGCCCATGTGAGGCCTGATAGTTTGAGGTCAACAACAGTTCTCGATTCAGATGTCCCAGGGATGTCCCAGTGCTCCTGGTCTGTTTCATCACCCTTCTGACAGTCCTGTTCTGCTGCTGCAGTCTGGGGCTGCAGCTCCAGGGGGTCGGGGTGCCCTGGCACTTCCAGCACGCCAAGGGAAGTTTTCTCTTCCTGCTGTTTCCCTTTAACCTTGGGAGCAGCAGAACGTGGCCCTGCTGTTCATGGAGCTGCAGAAGCTGCTGCCTGATCCTCTGTGCTGCTTTGTACACTCAGGTGGTGAAACCAGCCCTGGAGTCTTCAGTTGTGTCGTGGGTTAAGCAGAGG
>VZTO01001347.1:0-38245 GCA_013400615.1 Syrrhaptes paradoxus
TGTGATTCCTGTTGTGGCTCTGAAAAAAAGCTTGTAGTTTGTCTTCCCAGAGAGCTACAAGCCTCTCTGATGCAGAGGAGGTAAGAAGATGACAAAGAGACTTTTGTCCTTCTCACAGCCATTCTGATGGAGTATGGAAGTATGAGCATGCAAGGGATGACACAGAAGTTACCCTGTCTCTTGTGATAAATTCATTACACTTGTTTGGCCGATGGTACTATACATCAGGAAATATTTTATATGGGTACTTCATTGTTAAAATTCAGGATTATCCAAAATTTATTATTTCCTTAATAATAGTGTGAGTTACAACACATCTCATAATTTCCCCTGTACACTTAATATTATAGCATAAGATTGCATTGCAAATTCAATGGAGTTAAACCACATTTGGCTTAGTATTCATAATAACTCATGTCACAGACAATTATCTCTCAAGAGACCATTGCTTATTTAACTGAGGTTTTGCAGGTGGGGTCCAAAAATATGGTTGGCACTCTGAAAGCTGTAGTTGAAATGCAAAAGACTTGACAGACTGAATGAGGTGCCCCATACAGCATGCTGACAGGAATATCTACAGGTTGAAGCTGAAAAGAGAATAATAAATTACAAACTGAAGTGCCAAGAGCATCATGCTCACTGTTTGTTTTTTTTTTTTCTTGTTTTCCTTCTGCATGCAGGTTTCAGTGTTGTTCCCCAAGAATGCTAGAATGCTAGCAGAAAGAATTTGCTGGTTCAGATTCCTGGATAACAATCCACTTTGGTGAAAACTATTTACCTTGGCAAGAGGTTTTCAATTTTCCAACTATCACTAACACGTGCAGCCAAAGTCTGAACCAGCAGATATTTAATGTTCCCAAAGAAAATAAACAAATAAGTACAAACAAGTATTGCTCCAAACATCAGTTCACAATACATGGTCCCATTAATTTGAGTCAACAGATACTCACATAAAATGTTTAGTCCCATAACATACAGAAAAATTCTTTTTTAATCCATCAAATGGTAGCATATTTGGCTGCAATGGTTGCAAATGATTCCTCTTTCTTTAACATCAAACTGGAAAAACTGGATAGCTTCCAAGAGACAAAAAGCGAATAAAAAGCAAGCTGCTCTAGTGTTTGTAGAACCCTGTTTTTGTCTGTCAATGAAGCCAAATGATTTGCAACACTGAATGAAGACTTTCATACATGAAGAGGAATCATGTAATGGCTAAATGAAGACCAACCAATCTCAGGTTAGTGCAGTTTGAAACATCTTGGTTAGTCTCTTCAGACTTTCTGCAATGTGGCTTCTTGCAGAGGACCGCTTTGCACTTACCCACAGCCATCAATATCAAATAAGAGCCTTTTAGGATTCAGCAGTTTTATGGAAACAGAGAAGTCCAAAAAGAGTACAAAGAAAAGAAACCATAAAAGTAGAGCAAAGCAATCCCAATAATTTAATTTTAAATATTTATTCTTTTGATTATAGAATCATGGAATCTTTTAGGTTGGAAAAGAATCATAGAATCATTTAGGTTGGACTCACTGAGTCTAACCATTAACTAACACTGCCAAGTCCACCACTAAACCATGTCTCTTAGCACCAGGTCTACACGTCGTTTAAATACCTCCAGCAATGGTGACTCCACCACTTCACCGAGCAGCCTGTTCCAGTGCTTGATAACCCTTTTGGTAAAGAAATTTTTCCTAATATCCGATTTAAACCTCCCCTGACACAACTTGAGGCCACTTCCTCTTGTTCTGTCACTTGTTACTTCAGAGAAGAGACTGGCACTCACCTTGCTACAACCTCCTTAAAGGCAGTTATAGAGAGAGATCAGGTCTCCCCTGAGCTTCCTTTTCTCCAGACTAAACAACCCCAGTTCCCTCAGTTGCTCCTCACAAGACTTGTTCTCTAGACCCTTCACCAGCTTTGCTGTTCTTCTTTGGACACACTCCAGCACCTCAATGTCTTCCTTGTAATGAGGGGCCCAAAACTGAATGAACCTGAGAAGATTAATGCATGTCTTCAATACTAGAACTATCAGATAGGTCCAAGTTGCAACTGTTTTATTGCAACTTCAGTTACCAGTACTACAGTTTGAGATTAAAACGTTTCCTTGTTTTACCCGAAAATGGCAGATGGTTATCAAGCAAAAGAAAAATGGGGGGTTTTATTTTAATTTTTTTTAAACACAGGAAGTCAGCACATAATTTTCAGGTAAAATAATTGAAATTTGAGGACACAAAGACTTTTTGTTGCACTTACCTCTATTTACTGAGACTCACCAAAATAATCCCTTCTTCTGGACATCTCCTGTTACCTTAAATACTAGTTGCACTGGACCAGTAAAGCACTAGAGGGAGCTCCAAGACAGACTCAACGCCAGCTCTACCCAGAAAGTGAAGGCTTAAGTTGGACGTAGCCGTGAGCACAAACTGGTAAAGCTGTGACAGCTGTATTTTACTCCAGTGCTGTCTCTCATGATTATCGCCATTTTATTCTTATGGAGTTGATAATACTCTACTTTGCAATAGCCACCAGATTTTCTGGCAGTAGTACAGTTGCTGTCTGCTGCCTCTCTGGTACCTTGGCAGAAGAGAGCTGAAAGCTGCTGTGGAATCAGGGTAGGGCTACCTGGTTGGGAGCTGATATGATTAAATGATTAAAGATTCTTTTTCACATATGCACAAGAGGCAAACTAAGGCTGAACAAACTGTCTTAATTCATGTGTTTTTTTTCTTCAAAAGGCTTGGCTCTGAAATGTTAAGTTATTGGTTTAACTTTTTGGATGCAATACTTTATTGTACCCAAAAGAGTCTAATAGACATTCATTAAAAAGTCTGTTAGACTTATTTCATTTTAGAAAATGAGCAGGCATTTTTTAGGCCAAAGCAGATGTTGAATGCCCAGAAGATATATTGAAAAACATTAGAAACACCTGGGCTGTTTCAGTAACATACCACCTGAAGAAAGTAAGCAGGTCAACATAAAGGCTTGGTTTGGTTGCTCTGGAAATTATGAGGTGCAATGCATGAGTGGAAAGCCCCATCTTTGGAATTCAGTCTCTTTGGATGTCCTCCCATGAGTTTTTGTGATACTGAATCAGGTTTATTTCTTTTTTGTTGTTGTTGTTGTGCTTTATGAGGTTCTTTGTAATATCTGCACAAGCTCATCCTTGGAGACTACTAGATCAAATGATATAATTTTGCAGGAAAGTGGCACCTAACAAATTAAGGCAAAAAGAATTATCGTGAGTAGCCTCGAAAGCATTGGAGTGAGACTCTGACACAGCCCACAGAAGGAACTACTTTACTCCAGCTTGTTTCTATCAGTGGTCAATATTACATACTGCAATGTAAAGGCTCCTAAAGGGTACTAATGACTTAAATTTCCTCTAGATAATTTTTTTCCCCAAGTTAGCAGTTGCTTCACTAAACTATGAGGATTTATAGAATTTAGCCTGTAGAGTTTTAGCTTAGCAGTGAGCATAGAAGCTGGCATTAACAGATCCTGAATTCTTTGGGGGTATTTTACATCAACAGAATTTTACTAACATATGTGGGGGAAGACATTTCTCACTATTTCCAGTTTTAACCAATCATCTTTCAATTCTGTTAGAAGCATATTGGGGAAACATCACTCAAAAGTCAACAAGGAGAACATAGAAGAACCTCATAGTTTACCATTCTGCCTTCTAATGTCTCTCCTGCCTAAATTTAATAGTTCCAAATTTACTCCTGCAGCCTTCAGAGACAAAGATCTGAACAAGATTTTAATAATGTCTGCCTCCCTCTTATTTTTCTCCAGGTTTTTAGACCCTTTTTCAGAGAAGAAACGTGCCTTTCAAATTTTCCTCTAATCTTTTCACTATGTGTTCAGCCTGAGAACTGTCTCCTCATCTAAGCTTCAGTGCACAAGTTTGTTGCTCTGTAACAGCCACTCATTGGATGATGACACTCTGCCAGTTTTATGAAAAACACTTTCAACCAAGCCCTTACCACAGAATAAGCTGCTTTCTCCAAATTCAAGGTTTCTCCTTGAAATTGTGTCTTTAAAACAAAATTACATTCACAACTAGACAGACCTTCCAGTTAAATGAGCTGGTTTTTCCCTCTTATAATCTCTCCCAGGTGCTGTTACTGTTTTTCCTACTCTCTACCCCTCCACATGAAAGTCTCCTACTCTGCTTCATTTGGTTGTTATTCACTATAGGAAGCGTAGCACAAGCCTATCAGCCCAGCCTCCATCCAGGTCTCACTGGAGATCACTGCTGATCTACAGGGCTGAATAAGAATACCTCATACTATGAAAACATAACTATGTGCATTCTAATACCCTCTTCTTCATTGAAGCCACATTAAATCATAAAAGCACTGATTTCAATAGACTCTAGAATCCTAGCATAATAAAAAAAATCTAATTTCTTTTTTCGCAGATTGTCTATCTCAGAGCTTGAATGAAGTGTGAAAGCATCGTGTCCCTTCAGACACAACAAACACTACAAAAATAAATCAATTATTTTACATTTAATTGGTGGATTTTATTCTAAGTGCCATGTTGGGGTCTGCATGCTCAAATGACTGTTACCTTATGATACTTTAATATTACTAGTCCTTGCAGGGACTAAGAATAAAAAATAAAATATTTTTCATAACAAAAGTGTTCTCAGTAGTGAGACCCAGGATTTCATTACCTTCAAAATTACAAATAATAATACGAAAAACATTTCAAGATCAGTTAGAATTCCTTGGAACAGCTTCTGATCTGTTGATTTTCCAGCCATACAGCAAAAATACAGCAATTAAGGAACAATACACTCCAGATAGTGCATGTTGGTATGATTACTGCATGCCTCAGGTGGTATGATAAAACTTAGGGTTTGTGAACTTGAACCACCCAAGAAGAAAAATAACCATTGTAGGGGCACTTTGTGCTGAAGGAGCATTTTAGCTATGATACTAACTTTAGGCTTTGTAATTATAAGGTTGATAAAGGATCCTGGGAAAGAAGAAAAGCAACCAGATGTGCAGAGGCATCCAATTATGCAGGACGTGAGGAAGATAAGGAGAAACTGAGAGAAATTAATTAGCACAACTAAGTTATTTTAGAGGTTNGCGCGCTGATCGCAAGGAGCCCCCTGCGCTGATGATAACGAACTCCGCCGGTCGACTACAAACCATTCCATCAGCATTGTCTGGGAAGTCAGCATGTTATCGAGAACTTAAAGCAGACTTTAAGTATGCACTCAGTTCTAGGCAGCTTAGGAAACATTACTTCTTGTTTTGTTTGGAGTTTTTTTGGTGAAGGAGAGTCATAAAACACATATTTGCATAAAAACAAGATGTTGGTGAGACACAGTGTTTTCAAATTATCTGTTTGGAGAAAGAGCGAAGGAAGGCAGGCAGGCAGGCAGGAAGGATGGCTTTACTTGAGTGCTTTGTGCCATAACAGAGAGAACAAATAGGTCTTTAAAAAATCAAGAAAACCAGTGCTGTCTGGAAAACTTTAGATAGAAAATAGATGTAATAACAAATTAGCATAATGTGCTAATTTTGGCTAGGGTGGAGTTATGGGGCTATATTTCCTATTTGTCCTGGAAAAAGTGTTGCCAACACAGGGATGTTTTGTCATTGCTGAGCAGTGCTCACACAGAGTCAAGGCCTTTTCTGCTTCTCACCCCACCCCACCAATGGGGAGGCTGGGGTGCACAAGAAGTTGGGAGGTGACACAGCTGGGACAGCTGACCCCGACCGACCAAAGGGATATTCCATACTATATGACATCATTCTCAGCATATAAAGTTGGGAGCAGAAGAAGGAAAGGGAGGACATTTGGGATGATGGCATTTGTCTTCCCAAGTAGCCATTACAAGTGGTGGAGGCCTGGTCTCCTGGAGATGACTGAACACCTGCCCGACAGTAGCAAGTAGTGAATGAGTTCCATGTTCTGTTTTGCTTGTGTGCACAGCTTTTGCATTACCACTTAAACTGTTATTGTCTCAACCTGCAAGATTTCTCACTTTTACATGCAGCCTGTTGTAGTTTTACCTTGGCTAGCAGCAAAACACCACAACAACCGCTCGCTCACCCTCCCCCCTCCTGGGGATGGGAGAGAGAATTAAAGGGATAAAGGGAAAAGAGACTCATGGGTTGAGAGAAGAACAATTTAATAACTAAACTACAATAATATTGGAAAAATAATGATGATGATAATAATAGTAATATATGCAGATATATGAATGAGTGATGCACAGTGATATTGCTCACCACCACCATTGACCAAGGCTCAGCCTGTTCCCAGCCAACAATCCCGGAACAGGGAGTGTCCCAAAACTGTAATCCCAGAACAGAGATAAGAGCCCAAGTGTCTGAGAGAATGAGAGGACCCTGACAGAGGGGCAACCCAGAGGGAGATAATCCAGAGCCAGAGAGAGTACTTCCAGACAGAGCCTCATCTATACACTGGGCATGACGTGCCTGATACGGAATAAACCATTGGCCAATTTGGGTCTCAATCCTAAACGTAAGGTCGAATCCTAGGCTAGTAACTGGGGCTGTGCTCCCTCCCTGCAGACAATGAATGGCACAGTGGAGATGCCGAAAAGTCCTCAACTGTCCTGGCAATGACTATAAACATCAGCATGTTACCAGCCTTGTCCTCAGCACAAATCCACAACACAGCCTCTTACTGACTACTGTGAAGAAAGTTAACTCTGTCTCAGCTGAAACCAGGACATTCTACATAGCAAGAAATCACACGCTGACAGACCCCTTGTCCTTAAGAATAAGGTATTTAAATGACAACTGTCACACTGAACAGATACTGGATTTAAGTCACCTGAGCTGCATACAGTAGGTTCAAGTAGCAGACTGAGTATTTCATCCATTTCATTCAGTTGCAAAGCACAAATTTAGGCCCAATAAAGTCAACAAACACAAAACTGAATCTTTTGCCTAGTTAGTTCTTTTCTGAAATAACATTCAGGGTTCCCTCACAAGACTTCTAACAAAGGGATGACTTAACAAACAGCGATACTCAAAAGAATGAACTTCAAAACTGTCACAAATAAGCCAATTACTATAAAATAATATCACACAACAAGTTAACCTCATGCACAAATAAAGAAGGAACCATTTTCAGTTGTCCACAAGCATGTTCATCAGAAAATGCAAAACAGCCTTGTTATGGGCAAGTTCAAATGAATGTTTGTATCTGGCCTGTAAAAAACATGTTCTTTAGTCCCATCCAAATACAGTTCATGCGAACCACAAAAAGACTGATATTGTAATTGCAGTGATGCTACCTCCAAACTACTTCCTCCTAGGAGACCTTTAGCTGTTACTGATGATCTGTTGAGAAAATCTGCCATTGCCAGCATGATAGTTTTATCAGAGGGAAGGACACAAAGGGACATGCAGGGCCTTCCATTAAATTATAAGAAAACAATAGAAGCTTCAAGGATTTTCTGAGAAGGATGAACAAATGCTAATTCTGATGCAAACACTATGTGAACTGACAAATGCACTAGATAGAAATGTCCTCATCTCAGTCCTCATCGTATTAGGTACTCTGGTCTGAAAAGTAAGAAAGTCTACTGGAGAAGCAGCTGGATTGTTCTTTACTCCATCTGACTCTCTGTCATAAGACTCAAACACCAGGTTCAGTTACCACCATTCAAAAAAATACAGTGCCTTGGCTGGGCTGCAGGAATAGGCCAGGAACAACTTTCAAACTCTATCTTGCAACAGCTAAAACGTGTTCACTTGAATATCTTTCATCACAGTTTCAGAGCATTTTTTACTTTGCATTTGCAATGGGCTAGGAGCACTCCCCAAAAAGGTTATCACCGTTCAGCTAATGCATTTTGCAAGAAACTGTAGTTCCATCCAGCTTGAGTTCTGGAAGCTCTAGGACACAGACCGTCACTCAGCTGTTTGCAAAAACCCCAGCAAACTATGATTACTGAACTTGAAGAATATAGGAAGATTACAAACAGCAGGCAAAGCCAGAGAAAAACTCAATGTGTAACTAAAGCAAAAATAGGACAAGCGTATTCAGATCATTTAGCTCTCGTACAGCAACATCCCAAGGAGATTCCCACTTCCACATCTCAGATTAAGTATGCTGAATTAGTGGCAATACCTTTGAGCTCGGAGTTCAGAAGAGTGCTTCCTCTTAACAGAAAAGAGACAGAGATTAGAGAGAGTGTGGAGAACCAAGTCTTCTAGTGCTCACTCCCAGTCCCATCAGTGACCTGCTGGACAATCTTTGCTCACACATTGGGAAAATTAAGAAATAATACAAATGGCATGTCTGTAACTGGTGTGAGTCAGACTATTTGCAGCTGGATAAACCCCAAATCATCCCATGAGTTACATGGTACAAAATGGAATTTATGATTATTTCACTGGGGGAGGGTAAAAAAGAGGGCCAAGATCTAGCCCCAGTGAAGCCATTAAGAAAATATTTTAATCCTGAATTTTGAGAAAGAGGAGTAGATTCTATACTGAAAGAGTAGAGGGGAGAATATGCTTTAAAATAATTATCATTAAATTAATCTTTATTTATTAGCTGACCTCTTAGATACTTGGGTGTTGCAGGCGGCTTAACTTCTTTCAATCTGTGTAAGGCACCTGTCATTTTGACCTAGTGCTTGCAATTCAGCAAAGTTTGCCTTATTTTTAAGGCAGAAACACTGATAAATGCAAACGTTTAATTTCATTTCAAAAAAGTACTGAAAAGCTATTGTAAAGGGAGACACTGATTTTTGAAAATTCTCAAAATATTTATAGAATATCAAACTTCTTAATATAAATTGTTTCAACTCTGCTTTCAATCATTCAACCATTTCCAGCAGCAAAAGTTACCACACTTCATGTCAAGTTCAATACTTTGTCTGCAGCAGAAATGCCACTCTCTCAGCATTTTAAAAGCCAGAAAAGTAAAAACTGTCTGAAATGAGTAACAAATAACGGTTATTATTTCACTGTTTATTGGGTGTTTTTTTCTTCTCAAAGTTGAGGAGGAATTCAGAAAGTATCCTGAGCATCACAAGGGAGCATTATGGGAGTAGAACGAGCACACTGAGGCAGAAGTGATGCTGTTCCCACAACTATGCTCCTTCCATCCCTAGAGTGTTTTCTCCCATCTTTTCTCCCCACCACCGCCCTACATCTCCTCCAGCCTCTTGGAGAGCTTATGCCAGGTGAAAGCCCATGGAGTGGGAAGCCATGTAGGTACAAACTAGCAGGATGAGAATGGGCACAGAGCACCAGAAGGTTCGGCTGACTGAAAAACAGCAAAGTATGAGAGGCATCTGTGCACACAGTTGAGCAGGTGATGTCTTATCTCTCTCCAGAGAAGCTGGCAAAATGAAGGAAATGAACCTGCATGAGCCTCAGTGACTACAAAGATGTTTGAGGAGGTAGAGGCATGAAATCTTCAAACTGATATTCACAGGTTTGTTTTAACTGCTCTGTTCCTGTCTACATCTCTGTTGCTCAGCCTCCCTTCTGCTGAAGCATGAGGTAGAGAACATACTTTTATTGACACATAGTGTGGCTACTCGGTTTCCAAACCGAATCACAAGGCAGACAAAAATCAGATCTGTTTGTTCCCTTTGACACAATATGCCTTTTAACCTACTCTAGTAGTGTTTTATTAAAAAAAAAAAAAAAGTGTAAAAGAGCATATGAAGCATGGAAGAATACTATGCTTTAAATTCACACTTCAGGTTATTTCACTGAAAAAAAAAGTGACTTAGGAGGGAAATGGAGTGAGCTGCTTGCAAATAGTTGGAATTTAAATGCAAAATTAAGAAGTGCTAGGATTTACAACTAACCAGAGCACATGAGGCAAAACAGTCTGCAATGCTTTTCATGTGTTCCATCACATTAGCCTAAGCATTCTTTCGATTTTCAGCTCTGCCCCCAACTCAAAGTCGTGACTATTTACATCCAGACAAGTCTGTTGTCTCTGGTTTCATTAAAATTTTTGCTAAGTTGTTAAGTTTCCTTGCAGGATTTTTAACAATTAAGTGCGAATTTTCAACAAAGTCTACTTCAGACATTGATGCCATGTTAATTAGGATATCATCAGGTCCAAAAGGTCCTTTAGAACTTCTGGCTATTAAAACCACTGGCTACCATTCCTACAGCTCGACCACGCTAACTAGAACAGTTCTGCGGAATATTCTTTGACACATTTATACCATAATAGGTATTCTAAATATTACATTTATGCTTCCTGGCATTGTCTTCAAAAATATATCAAAATTAGTCCAGAGTTTCTGCATTACAAACACCAGAACACTGAATCTTCTTAGCTGCCAAGAATGGAAACTGAGATGGACAACACGAAAATAGAGACTCAAAAGAAAAATACTTTGTCCAGGGGTAAAGTAAGACTTTTGTGCATTAGGTACACGTTTTAAATGAAACAAAAAATGAGCCCGTAGACAGGATTATAGTGGTCTGGGTATACTAAATGCTGAGCTACACATTGGTCCTTCTAGGGAGAGATTTTAGGAAACCGCTATCTCCAGTACACTGTCCTCTAGTCACTATGCATGTAGGTGTAAACTGTAAATGTGTCCAATAATGAACTAAGAAATTAACTAAGAAAATCTCTCATCTGTTATTTCTTTCTTTTGCACTATTGTTTTCTTACATGTTGCAAGATTATTAAGTTGTAAGTCTTTTGCTGTAATGAATTTCATTAAATTGCTGGTTTGAAATCATTTAGCTGTACTATCATCATCTCACAATTATTCTGTTTAATCCTTACTGTGTTAACTAACTACAGCTGTTTCCCTTGGCTCATCAGTGATTCCTTCTGAACTTATGTTCCTCTTTGGAGGAGCTGAACCCTTCCTGGAAGACAGTGCAGAATTTTCATTTATCATGTTCCTCTCCAAGAAACTGTAGCTGTTGATAAGTATCAGAGAACTGCTTTCGAACACCACATGTTCCTGCTCTCTCGTCTGAAATTATGTGTTTTTCTAAAGCAAAACTTTGTTTCATAAAGGATAACTTCAATTCAAAAACATGATCTAAGCTGACAAAGATCGCACTGCAGAGATAAGTATTCTATACCTTCTAATAGCATCTTCCAGGTAAGGATCTCAGGCCTTAGAACACTTCAGCTTGCTTAAACGTCCCCCTTCTGTGAGGGAAACAACATCTTAAAGCTGAAGAAATGAAGCCAGAAGACATTTACTGTCCATGAGATACCTGCAGCTTGAAAGGGAGCTCAGTGAGCTCGTGACAATTCTGAAAAATAATCTCTTTTTAAATGTATATTCCTGAACCTGCAGTATCTAGCAAGACTAGATTCATTCCCGACATGATCCTTTATTTTGATCACACACATTGATCACATGCCCAGCTTAAGAAAAGGAATTCTTAAGAAGAATTCTCAAGAGAAACACATCACTTGCACTCTCACCTATTTGCCTCGTTCTTTGGTTGATCCGAGGTAGAAAAGGGATTCTTCAGACTGAAAAGGAAGAAACAGAAGAAAAGAGGATAAAGAGCTATTTGCAGTCACTCACATCAGCAACAAACGGGCTTTTTCCCATGTCACCTTAGTCTCTCTATATGTTTATAAATTTACATACCCCCACAAAAAAGTGCAGAAAGTACAGGTGAAGTAATTTTTTAATTCACCAGCATGAGCTGACCATTAATAAGCCTTACCCTCACCTGCAGTTAAGTCTATCATTAACTGTCTCTAAAGAAACAGAAGTGCTTAATTTATTGCCATGTGTTGGTTTTACTTGTGATCAAGTTGACTGAAGGAAATCAAGTGCTGATGAACTCACCCCAGAATGGAAAAAGAAGAAAAATTATATCTTTCTTTCCCTTTAAATAAGATAGAAGTCAATGAGAAAAACAAAACAAAATATCCATATCATCCACTTCAGAAAGGGAGAAGAGCATGAAGCATAAGCTAGTGTTGTTCTCTCATGTCATGGCAGAAATAGTTACTAAAGCACTGTGATTGTTTTCTTCTGGTGCCAGAACACAGTGGGAGCACAAGCCTCAGCAATTTACAATAGGGTATATATTATCAAATTCCTGCTGAAAATCCAAGTATCATTCAATTCACAAGCACTGGCAGAAAAATGGGATAAAGGCAACACATGCTCATAAAACAGTATCATGCCACAGTATTTTCCAAAGGATGGAGGAAATTGCACTTAACAAAGTATATCTTGGCTTTCATCAGTTATTTGTTAGCTGCGATGTTAACATTCAGCAATGCAGAAATACAATTCAGTGAAATTATTATAGCTTACATTGACTTGTTCAAGCTGTCATGGGAAAGCATGAATTTATTTGTAAGGGTTAAAAGTCCTGGTTTTGGCTGGGACAGAGTTAACACAAAACAAAGAAGGAACCATTTCCTTAAAATCAGCACAGGACTTGGTTCAGCTGGCAGCTGCAGGTGGCATTAGAGAGTTTAGGAACTTAGAATAACACTAGTGTAAAGGGATGTCACCTCTTCACTGCAAACAGAAGTTGCAGCTGCTGTCTGAATACCTGATTAATCAGCCTGTTAAATGATTCCACAGTTTAAAAAGAGGTCTTGGAAAATTCTGTCTCTGATGAAAGATCAAGATAAGGTGATGCTTTGACACTACAGTAAAAGAACATGAGCAAAGTCAAGTGGCCATACCAATTCAGTTTTACTAGTGGAAATCTGGACTAAGTTTATGGAGTTTCATAAAGTTGCATTTGAATAACTGAGAGCCACTACTTGCCTCCTTATGAGTTAGAGGGCACGTCATAAGAAGGAAAGCAGTCTATTACTTCTATCAGTCACTGGCACCATAAAGCATGGGTTTCAACTGGTACCAAAGACTAGCTTAAAATTGCATTTTGGTAAAAAAAAAACAAATAATAAACAGCCAGAATTCTCTCTCCTTTGTCAACACTACTGATGGATTTGGTTTTTTGGCTACAGGTGATGATATCATCATGGTGGTTGATTAAAGAACTAATTTTCAGCTTTCTCCAATCCAAATGCTTCCTAAACATTGGTTCTCAAAACGGTTTTCAAAGTCACTGTCTCTCGAGGATCTCTCAATGGGTATCTCTTTATGTTCCAGGACTCAGTTCTTTACTGCTCCTGGAAAAGGAGCAGTTCCGTGATGAGAAGCCCAAAATTACATTATTTCATATATCAATTAAGTTTAATCAGTAGGCCTCATTTGATAAAAAACCTACAGTTCTGTCTCTTGGCTGTGTACCTACATAGTGCCTGGAGGCCCTCAGAAGGACAGAAACACTTGCTTGAAGTTGTTTTCAGTATTTGAAGTGGCTGTCAATAGTTGTTGAAACATTTTTCCACTGCTTTTTCCCATGCAAGTATGAAGGGCATTGAAATAAAGCCAGCAAATAGGAGATTCAAAATAAACAAAGAGAGACGGGTTTTACACATAATGTGTAAGCTATGAAACTCCGTGACACAGGATAGCGACTACTAAAAGTGTGTATACATTTAAGAAAACACTGACAAGTACATTGAAAAGAAATACGGGGGGGTGGAGGGAGGGGAGGGTATTAAACACACAGAAATCATTTCTACCTCTGGAAGTCCCTGTGCCACAAACCATTGTCAGCTGGGACTTTTCTCAGTGCAATTGTCACTGTGTGATTCCGATAACCTTATCTTCTTTCCCAGGCTTTTGCTTTAGGTCATTGTTAAAGACAAGAGTGACCGAATACAGGCTCTCTCCTTGGCTTGTTTTCACATGCAAAGTATAAAATGGGCTATAAACCAGCAAATACTGGAATAGATGCTTATGACATGGCCTGGTTCTTCCCACTCCCCAGGACTTACCAGGTTTGCAGATCAAGCAAGATACTCTCTAAGGCAAGCCTCTTTTCATTTTCTGGGCTTTTCTTTCCTTAGAAGGAGCTAAATGGGAGGTCAAGCTCTGTTTCTGCCTTGGTTGTGCAACTGCCTTTAAATGTTTACCAAGATATGGCTTATCTCTGACTACTCTTCTTGTTTGCTTTTCTTACAGCCTAGTGTTTAATTAAATAAATAGCCCAACAGTCATCCCAACGGTCATGTCAACATAATGTATTCATTGACTATTTTAGCAGGTCCTCATCCGTCACTGTGGATATTAGAGCTTGACCTGGACATGGAAGCCATTGTATTTAAGGACAAGCATCTGTTCGATTTGATGTTCATTCAACTGAGTTAGCTTGAAGTGAAGGTAAGCACAGCTGGGCTTATTAAAATGTGGAAGAATATAATCTCCTTCACACTTCTTTTTGTCTCCTGTTAAATAATGGCTCTGATAATAGATTCATCATTTACAAAGTACTGTCTAGTCTACCTTTTATACATGACTCCAAAGATTTTTCTTTTTCAGCTGCCATAATGATGTTTTAAAATATTTTCCAGAGATTTGACATTTACTTGCCCTGCAGTTCTTGATTCAAACATTTCAGTGTTTATGCATTTTCAAGCACCAGCTGTAACTGTACTTGATCTCAGAAACAATACATCTTTTTATGGATGTATTTTTTACAACAAAATCCCCCTTCAAGTTTAATAAAATAACCGCAATTCTGGAGATAATTCCTTATGTAACGCTAGGAGGTTTCCAACTGTTTATATTTTGCTCGCATTGTGGAGTTGTCTGTAATTGCTGTTGTCATATGCAGTTTTGAAACACATACAATGAAAAACCCCATCTTATTTTTACTGTAAGTGATTTTGCAGCTGTAACATTCTTCAACACTTGCTCTTAAATTTTTCCATGAGGAGGTATAACAGAACTAGAAAAAACACTGCACTAGGTTGCGGGAGGGCTCAGGGACACAGCTCCATACCCCAGGGACTGGTGCCATCCAGGCACCCAGGACTCAGCAAGAGGCAACTCATGTGCCAGCTAGCAGAAAAATCTGAACAATGAGAGTTAAAAGTCACAGGCAGTGAAAAACCTTTTATCTCTAGATTCTATAGCAAAATACTGTGTCTTTTCTTATCCTCTTTGCTTACCTTTTCCTTCCCACATGTGCTTCAAATCCAGCTTACATCCATAAGGTGCACAGATTATACAATTTGGCAATTCTTTGGCTGGTGGGTGAATTAATCTCAAACGATTGCCTATATACCAGCTTGCAGAATTAATAGTTCAGCTACAGGAAAACAGCTACAGGAAAACAGCAGGACTGTGTTTTACCTTTTAGAATAGAAGGAAACTTCTTATTAAACAGAGAAAAAGATATTTTTCTACTCCTGGTATAAACTGCTGAGGTCAAGTCAAAGACGTCAGTGCTTGCGACTGTTATGGCAGAACCTTTTATAAACTCTACATTCACCTTCAAATACAGGTGACTGCTTTTGTTTGGATTTTCTAAACTGGATTATTTAATGCAAAAACTAAATAAACAACCACCTCCACACCTCTCTTTCTTGCTTCATAGTAGAGCATTACATATAGGCTGCGAACATTCTCCGGTAATTTTCACCTTTAAGTTACAATTTATATGCCCCACCCCAAAATTTATAACCTTCTCAAGAAGAAGTAATAGTTCACAAGAACTATTTTATATCCAGAATTTCAGAAGTAAAACCTTTCCTGGGCGTAGTACCTAAACAGACAAAAGATGCTGTAGGCTTCCCTCATGCTCCACCTTAACAATAGATCAGAATTACCACCTAACTACTACAGGAGATCTCCGAACCTACAGGACTGGGGTAGAATCCATTTGGCATGTTTCACTGTCAGACTTTTCCTACTGTTTATCTGTCAGAGAGCAAAACTAGTATGACCCAGAGCTCTCCTGGTCAGTGATAAAGAAGTTTAAATATGCCACTTATCCCTTTCAACAGCATTTCCATTCTCAAAGCATTAGAGATCTTCCAGGGGTAACAGTATATTTGGGTTAAAGGTAGGACAGTTCCATGCCTTTGGAGAAGCCATTTCTCTGTAACTGTTCTCTAAGTCAGTGATGTGATTGCAGAAACGTCTTAGCATGCTACTTATCACTCTTGCAATACAGTTTGCACCACCAATATGCTTTCAAACTTATTTTGGAAGGTCTAAAGCAAAACAATTCTCTTAAGCAGACGAAGGTTTGGGTGTTGCCATGAAAGTTTTCACAGCTAGTGAGTATCAGAAGAAAGCTACCTCTGCATGAAATGCTGAGAAAATGGCACCATACGCAGTCATAAATAGTGTATAATAGAAATAAAGTTATAAATTGGATTTTAATAGAAGGTTATGAGATTGAATTGTATATGACTAAAATGAAATATTATTTTTCCTTTTGAAAAGAAGGATTGCATGTATGGATACAGTTCTATAAACCAAAAAAGAAATAAAATTAAGACACTTATCAAAGCACAGTATCCAAAGGAATTCCAACCCACAGACTATTTTCTTACTTTCTACTGTTAAATATATCATATATTTTTCTAAATCAATGAAAATATAAATATTCCACAGTCCCCATAGCTAAAAATACTTAATTAGAATAGGCTTTGAAGTGCAACCTGATTCAATGGTAGATATTCCAAAACATTGAAAAATATATTTATACTTACTCTGTAATTTTGTACAGCTAATAAATGTGGTTTATTTCTGTATTTCATTAAATCTTAAACATTTAATACCTTATGTATAAATTAATTAATCATATTTCATTTTCTATGATACATATCCGCTATTATGTATTAATTATAAAACGTTTATATTTTATTAAATTCATATTTATCAGTATACTTAAATCCATATTATTTATTAAACAAAAGTAATGGTTAAATTATGAAGCATAAAACATAGAATAAATTGCCAGAAGACATTTGGAAGGAGACTGTGTGAAAACTTTTCTCAAGCGCAGTGTATAGTGTGGGTGGACAAAGGAACCCAGATCTGACTCAGGGGAAGTACATACCTGGGGCCAGATGCACAGCTGGGGTAAACCAGCAGAGCTACACTGAAGGGATGGACCCACCACATACTGCATTGCCTCACAGACTGTGCAAAGTGGGAATTCAATTAAATTGGGCTGACTTGGTGTCAGGCAAATTCAATTACCTCAAAGACTCATGAAAGATGAGCAATAAGAGAATAAAGGTGAAGAAGGAAATGGAGGCTGGAGAGGAGGAAGAAGTGAGAAAATCACCTAGGAAGAATGAAGAAGGGTTGAGTACCAAATAACTCCAAAAGAAAGAAAGAAAAAAAAAAAAAGAAGAAATAAAAAATGTCATGGCAAGCACAAGGACAGACACACAGGAGAGCAACACACAGAAAGTGTCACTTTCTGTGAGATGGGGAATGGCATCCACCATCCACTGAGCCCAGCTGAACTGGGAACCTGTTCAGCATCTAGAAGGAAAATTTAGCATTTTCTAGTGTAATATATATGCCAAAAAAATGGAAAGAGTTACTAGAGGTAAACCTGGAGAGACTGGCTCAAAGATACGACATAATAAAGAAGCAAATAAATTATAGTGGGAAAGAAGGGAGAAAGAGACAACAGGGTGAAGAAAGTGAAAGAAAATTATAGCTAGAAAAATGACAATCAGAAAATGTCAAGTGGGGTTGGGGGCAGCAAGTGTGCCTATATACATATATACACACACACACATATATATACACATATACATATTACTTTGTGGTGAAAAGTTTAAAAAAAAGGGGGTAATGTAGGGAGACAAGCTACACAAAATAAGAGGGAAAACCAGTGGGAAGCAAAGTGCTGGTGAGGAAAAAAAGGAACTGTATAAAGATGGGTGGAGGCCTGGAGCAAAGCCCAGTTGTCAGAGCTGCAAAAGAAGAGAACGAGAATGGAAATTTAAAGAAGAGCTAGCACAATAAAGAAGTTAAATTAGAGACAGAAGCATTGGATAGATCAGTGAAAACATTCATTTACTTCAGGGATGAAGCTGTGCTGTGTAGACTTGTCACTCTGAAAATATTTTTTAGGGAAAAAGGATTTTTCCTCTATACAGCCAAGAAGGGAACAGCTTGGCACAGCAGAAATGTGGCAGCACTGGCTAAATTGCTATTCATCCATTCACTTAACAGTGATAAACATTTTCTGACCACCAGCTCCTTGCAAGACATACCTCCTCTTGCCTCTCTGACCTATATTTTTTAACCCTCTGCAATAAAGTGAATCCTGAGCAAAGCTCATATGCAAGTGCATCAACATGTTGTGGTTTGATTTGCTTGCTCAAAAGGCAGCGTTTCTGATGCGTTGGCCTCTCCACCGAAGTGTGCAACTCAACCTTTTGCACCATGGCTAGTGCCCTTGTCAGCACACACAACACTGGGCCAGCAGAGACTGGCACCAGTTGATCCTCAACTGGTGTGCCGAGCTGCAGTGCCACCAGCTGCGGGGGACACGCACACCAGAGTCACCAGGCACAGAGTCACAGGGCTATGGAAACAGAAAGCCCCTTGCCAGAGAGAAACACAGCCATGGCCACCTCCTTTAGAGCTCCATTGTGCTGATGGCAGTCCCTCAGAGGTGTCCCTGCCTGGCTTGCGTGGTCTGCAGCCACAGTCCTTTAGGGATGTACGTATGTCCCCCTCAGCAGCACCCAACTCTTTTTCCTAAATACATCTGCTGAGAGACCCCCTGGGTTTCTCCAACTGCCCAACGTTCTGGCACACACCAGGGTGCTCACGCCAGTGCCAAAGCTGCTGGGAACCAGCTGTGGGTGGCACAGGGTGGTCCATGGCCTCCCCCCACACTTGTCACCCCCCATGCTGGCCAGACCCTGCAGCTTGTGGCCAGCACAGCCCCTGTCAAACAGCTGATTGAAGAGCAAAAGAAAAACCACACTTTTCTCAAGGGAGGGATCAAGCAAAGGGGTATGAGTCGGGGCACACTCGCGGGTGAGCACTCCCAGTTGTCCCGTGGTCGCCCATCTCTTGCTGTGTTTTCGGAGGGACCCTTCATAGCCCGTGCTCCCAGTCCCCGGAGCAGCTCAGGCTTATTCAGTGGTCCTAGCTGATGCCCCAAGGCCTCAGGAAGGTTTGCCATGAGGACCTGTTAATGTTTTTTTATAATCTGGACACATAGTAATTAATGACATGTTATTAGTATTTATTCTTAAACTAGGATGGAAACTGTTTTGTCATGGCTGATGCACAATACACCGAAGCTGCCAGTGTCACATATGATGTCAACTTCTTGGCAAGAGGGAACCATTCTGAAGTACACTCTGAAACAACAACTTTTATTTTAGTAATTCATCACAGTTTTCTTCATGGTCAAGAATGCCTTTTTTGAATTATCACATTGTTGGGATAATTAGAACAGTATAAAATAAGTGGGATGAATAAATGCCTTTTTTGAACTAAAATCAGCATTGAACAAGAAGTATTATTTTGTGACTGGATTTCTGCATACAGCATGGGTGTTTACAGCAGTACAGATGGCCTGTGATTCGACCTTAATTTAAATTTCTGGGTGGATTGTACACTGTATCAATAGGAATTATAATTTTAATACCAGTCCTGTATTTAATTCCAAAACTGTTGGAGTGGTGTATTTGTTTACATATTTTGCTCCAAGATAAAATCTCAACAACAGTAAATAAAGTGTCATGAAATCACTATTTATTTAACAGTACTAACAGAATTCATTTGGATTGAACTGATTTTCCAAAAGGGCTTTAAAGGGGTTTGTGGATTGGTTTTGTTTTCTGTTGGAGTTTTTTTGCAAGCATTTTAACTTTATTACCGTGTTGCTGAAAATGCTGGCTTTGCACTGAATACTGCTGTCGCTTGTGTCCTGTGTAACAGACTTTTAGTTAGCAAACACATAGTGAAGGTAAGGGTTCCAAGTACTGACATTTGTTTATAATCTTCACTTTTGGGAAAATATTTATGGGGTAGGGCATCCTGTAGAAATTTTCTTTTCTCCTTCTGTAAAATATACCAATTTAATAGTTTTACTCTACTATTTGTTCTGCTATTTTTATAGACTGTTTATTGCACATAGATACATTATGGGGATATATATACCAAGAGGAAAGAAAACCTGCTTAAGCTGTAACATTAGTGGTATAAGGACAGTTGGGTGTCACTAAAATATGGACACTGGGAATAAGCTTAGGTTAGAAATTTTAACCATAGGAGAACAGAGGTTCTGCTCTAGCTTTGCAAGAGATGATGGGGGTTCAAAAAGCCAAACTTATTTTAGGACACAAACTGACAGAAAAGTCTGACAAACAGAAAAGGTGTCTTGGAGGAGGCAAGATTTTACATCATGAATTAAATGGGTTTTTTCCATGGTAGTAGTTTGCAATTTAAAGCACGACATGTTGTGAAAAGGGCCAGGACTGTTCTGAGTATGAACTAAAAGGCTCTGTCTTCCCACTCTTTGATCTTTGGTCTCCACATCCAAATGAAGACTTGGGGATGACCTTGAAATGGACATTCTAAAAGCACTGGTTCAAAGATTTGTGAAAAGGAGGGGGAAATAGATGTTTCAGGACAGACATGAAAAGTAAGTTAAAGAAATGGAAAAGCAGCAAAAAGTACCTGAAAAAATGGTACCTTGTTGTTAGTGATAAACCTGCTGTTAATTGTGTCCATTTTGCACTTTGTCTTAAGTGAGGAAGGGAAACAGACTTGGTGAAATTCTTGTAATAATGATGAGCAGAGGAAAGAGTGCTCTAAAACCAAGGATATCTTTATAGATCTCCAAATGCAGAAGATCAAGAAGACCAGACTTTTTGCAAACCAGCTGTGGCACAGAGCTGAGAGGAGATTTCTCAGATAGCCCTTGAAGTAGCATAGCAGAACAAATTTAGGAAAGTTCAAGAAGTATCCTTTATTCCAGGAAGTGAAGTAAGCAACTAATAGAACACTCCCTACACGTGGTTATAACCAACCAGCAAATGGTGAGCGTGAATTAGCAATTTCAGTAAGACTAACCAATAAAAATTGTTTCATGTTTCTTAGGAAAAGAGGGAAGGAAAACACAAAGATGGGAATTTAAGGAAGTACCTTCATAGTGTACATTTTCCCTGGAAATTAACATAGGGAAAAGGGAAGTTCAGAAGAGCTGGTAATTTCTTAAACAGCCTATGCTAAGAGTATCAACTACTGCAATGAGGAAGACTAAAAAAATGTATCAAGATCTCTCCAGGCAGATTAAAAGCTCTCTAGTATCCTTAAAATACAAGGAAGCATGCAGTTAAGGGCAAATGACTACTAGTATTAATTAATAGCTTAAGAATATAGGCCCAATTCACAGAATAAAAGGTCTTTTGCTCTTGTTGTCAAAGGTTACCAGAAGATAGTGTTAACTGAAATATGATGCATTCATTCATCATTCTCTGCTAGGCTGTTTCTATTACAGGTCTGGAGAGGAGCTTTTCCAAAACTATATCTCCTCCTCCTCCTTACACACACTGTATAGTTAGACTCCTGAAACTAAAGGAAAAATAATTTATCACATATAAAAACTCCCTGTTTTGAACATGGACATCAAGGTTCACATTCAAACAGAGGTACTACCATGTGGAAAAACAGCTAGTGTTTTCTTAAAGCTACTTGAGCAGACAGTGTGGAGTCATTGCTACTTGAAAAAATTATGCAAATCTCTTACCCAAACACTGCTGACCATAAACCATATACTTGTACGGAGCTCCTTTTGATGAAACACAGTGGCTACACTTCATCAGCAAGATTCAAGTGTAGGCTTGTAAACCCCATAAGCATTTGGCATGGCTGGGCTAGAAAGGCTAGAAAGGGAAATTCCCCCAGTGTAGCTGTCACCCATGTAGCACAGAGAAGAGTAACACAGTTGCTGAAATAATACCTGTAGGTACTTGCTGCCCTTTTCTCCAGCTGGAGGAATGAGGCAATTCATGTTCCCAAACCACCACCAAGTTCATTTTTTTTAATCTATCCTGTGTTCAGCACTTCTGTGCAAGTACAGAAATGAGAAGTCTTAATGCATGAACTACAGAAATAAGCATTTGCACTTCTGCTGAGCTTTCCACTTGGTGATGTTCTGGAACAGTGGCACCCAGCATTTTAAAATACTTCTTCAGAAGTCTCATTGAACCTAATCAGGCCACTTCCATGAGTAAGCTCAATGAATAAGAGATTTACAGCTGGTACCCAGGAAATTATCTGTCAAAGGTTCCATCTAATTTATAGATTATCTGAATATGAGACTCAAAAGATAAAACACAGACAATGTCAGTGCACGTATAACAGAAAAAAAAGTTTCCACAAACTTTTGTGAAGTGAAACTTCTGCTTTTGGATAAATTGCCACTCTATCAGACCGATCACCATCACACCATCCTCTCTCAGATATGCCCACTATACGCAATCGATTTAATTAATTTTACAGGTGAAAAGGACCTGTTTCTCAACCCTACCTGTGTATGTTTCTCCAACATGAACTGCAGTATGTGTAAATATATGGACATCAACTGTGGGCCTGATTTCTGAGGTCCTAACTGCCCATAGTCTTACTGAGTTAGGTGGGAGCTATGAATTCTCAGTAGCTTTGAGAATTAGACAGACATATTCTCACAGGCAGTCATGAAAAGACCATTGTGTTACAGAAGAAGTATTTACAGTATTAAATGGATCTCTGTCCTTTAGGATCTGGAGAACTGGCAGTCTCTTTTGCAGATTACTGCAAGAAACTTTCAGTTATAAGTTATGGAACTGGAGCACAGAGTGTTGAAAATAGGTAAAGTTAGAAATATGCATACATTTTCCTCATGGAAAGTTAGGAAATACCAAAAGTATCTGTCATATCAATTACAGCTAATGCCAAGCAGCTATTATTACCAAGAGCCTTGCTTCAGAGCTTATAAGGCTTGACAAATTCCTTGCTTTCTTAAACTCAGCAACCAATTCCTTTAAATTAAACCATTTTGTCAGGCAGAGTCAGTATGTACAACTCCAAGCATCCTGCACAAAGCACTGTAAATACAATTTGTGGCAGCATTAATATAATAGGCAACATCAAAATAGATAATTATTTCATTAAAAAATGGAAGTCTGCCTAAGGTTCTGCCCCTTATTATTTTCTTAAAGGGATATCAACCCCTTCCAAGTTTCCCTATTCCCATAGCCAAAGCTGGGACTTCACCAGCTCTGGTGAAATTGCTAGCATACGAAATCATTGTGGGCATGTTTTTCCCATTTGTGACACTAGTTATTAACACAATGCTGTTGTAATATACAGTATTACTGTGTTAGTGAATATATCTCGTTTACTTTTGTTAAGCACCTTCAGACTGACAAATACAGAGCATTATAGAGGTACAACATATCATTGTGACATAGTAACATTAGACAACGTCAATCTCCTGCTCCAATATCCAATTTTGTGGTTGAATGTCAACAAGATGCAACATTACACAAAGTGCTCACAGCCAGAAGGAGCCTGGGGAACTGCAGGTTATAGGGCAAACAGCCCAGATTAGAACCAGTCCTGTACAAACAAACACAAGATGAAGGACTGCAGTGTAGCAGAACAAAACTACTTTTGAGGCAAGGTCCTGTGGTGCGATTAATTATAATACATGCAAAAACACAGAATTTGTTAATACCCAATAAATCATTAATGGAAGTAAGCAGGAAAATTACTCACTGCTATCTTGAATTAGTGTTTAAGCTGTGGCTGAAATAGCGGATCTCATTAAACAGAATGATCATTGAATGAGTTGATGAACCATGTAAGAATAATGCTTATTTCCTTGCACATTGAACCCCCAGCAAAGAGGTGCTCAGATAACCTCTCACACACAGTAAGCAAAATCTCTACTACTCATCCACAGACATCATCCTGTGATTGCATCTCCCTCACGACAGTACTGCACACATTGCAGTGTAGCACTCTTATCAACCAGCTGTGGATTAATTCTTTATTTAAAAAACCCAACAAACAAAGTATAAATCCTAGGGTTATGAGCCTGCTAATGTAACTCACCATTCCAGGTCCTCTTTCTGAGTCTCCATTACTATCTTCCCTGTCCCTTTTCTCTCTCATAACAAAATGGTGCTGAAGCATGTCAGTGCGAAGTGTCAAGCTAAAGCCTGCATATCAGAACTAATTCTTGCTAAGGTAAGAGTTTTGCCTCTCTTTTACAGCCCGTCCTCCAGAGGAAGCTCTCTTTTATGAAGCATAATCTTCTGTAAGAACCAAAAGACCTTTTACAGTTTGGAAGACCAAGGAAAGGTTTCCAGTCTTTCTTCAAGACAGTTAGTCTGAAGAAAAGAGAGATCTCCAGTCCTTAAATAATAATACATGTAACAAAGATGCATCAAGGAAACTTCACGGTTGATCTGACTGGCATCTTGTTTCTATTGCCCTGCTCTGCAGAGGCTGTCTTTGGGCTGCCTTGAGAATTTCTAACATAAACTTACAACACTGGCTTTATAATAATGAGCATCCTTTTTTCTTCCCGTGTCTTTAAGAGCAAGATATGAATATGCTTTTCTTCAAAATACATCTTCAAGATATTCTTTACACAAATATAAGCACAAGATAGAAACTTTTTCCTGATTCCAGATCTCCATATGTAGGCCTTCTTCAAAGCACTATCCCTGGACTGACAACTGATACAGCCACTTGCAACACCACCTGTGTAAAAACACAGGTATCCTCCCATTGCAAATTAGATGGAGATGTTAGGGACATGTTAGGCATCTAGCTGTGCAACCCGTTTGAGGGATTTCTGACTTTAAGCACTATTACTTCTTGTGTTGGCTTCAAAGCTTGGTTTGCTTCTTCTCCCACACATCATACAAGGCTGGTGGACTGCAATGAACTACTTGCAGTTGCTGCAGGACTTCCACCTCTGTGTGCTGCGACAGATCTGGAACTGCAGTCTCAGCTGGTGTTGCTGGTGTTGCTGTCCTGACAGACTTTTTGGGAATATTTGCATCTTTCCATTTGCACTACAGGATCTTGAGAATTTCTTATAACATGCAAGAATGCGCAGAACTCTCATCCAGTATGATATTCTTAAGAAAATTAACTAAACACAGTAATTTTTACTGTTTTTAATATATCAAACAAACAAAAAAACCTTATGGCCAGACAATTTTTACTTGCTGGAGGTTCCTTGTATCACAGTCACAATTTGCTGTTACAACAGAAAAATGAAGTCAGCTATAGATTTTTGGTTCTCTTTCAAATCCAAATAATAAAAAATTTATGATGCTGTTCTGGAATCACTCCTAAACATACATTCTTGGACTTGTTTTAAAATAATTCTTTATTCAAAAATAACTCCATATTCCAAAATTGTTGATTCAGTATGTGCTGCCTATATTAAAAGCTTAAACAGCTTTTAAAAGCGTAAGCTCTGCATATATCCTTTGTTTCAAAAAGGTATTGTGCAGCTTTCTTTGTCTCTGTAACAAATAGGTTGATTAAAACAAAACTTGTCAAAGCAAAGTCTTGAAATGTAATTCATGGCACAATGACTTTAAAATCAAATTCAGATCCAATATAAGTAAATGTACCACTACATTTTTTGTAACAATGACTCATACCAGATCTAAATCTGGCTCTGTTAGAAACTGAAATCTTGATACCTCCATTACTGCAACATCGGCCAATTTTGTTTCGTCTGTAACTTTTAGTAGCTTCTGCCTCTGTGTTTCAGAGCTCTAAAATTCAGGACAATGGAAGGGTGCACAACTTCTAAAGGCACTAGATTTGGACAAAGAGCATCTCGCACACATTTCCTGTGAGATCTTTGTCTCTGGAGCTATTTCTGTTTAAAGATCTGAATCTCTAAGTAATAGGCCCTTCTACTTTTACTGCCTCTGGGGTGCAATCCAGACGTCTAGTTTGGTGTCTAGGCTTGTGACAAGGTATCTGGGGAGAGTTACATAGTTCAAGGCATACACTTTCACAGCACTGTTCTGAACAGCAGTCCAGCTTAAATATCTGTATTAGGAAGCTGGCTCCACCACGCATTCAACACAGACAGATATTCCGTCATAGTGTCTCCCTCCACTGACTTCAGTTAAACAGCTGAAGTGAGATAGAACAAACACGTCCCATGAAGTGGCAGTCCACCCAGAGCTGGACCAGAAGAAACACTTCTTCTCTGGTTCATTTGGGCTCCAGAGCTTGAAATTCCCTCCTCTCCACCAAACCTGTGTTATGCGCCTGAAAACATTTGCTAACAGCTGGCTTTTCAACATAGCTGGCTTAAACGCATGAAGTTAGGTAACCTTTCCGAAACAAGCCCTAAACGAGCAATTTTCAGCATGGCAACTGTTCCTCAACAGCTAAAGCTTTTTGTCCAGTCTAAATGCAGTAGCATCGAGCTTCTGATCTTATCAGCTAACAAGAAGCACCAAATAACTTAATGTATATCCTCCACATTTATGATGCTACCGATGTTATCAGACACTAATATAATGCTATAAACGTAAATAAGGACAGACAGCAGCCCATGCTGTTTCATATAGAAGCAGTGCAGAAGAATGCATCCCTCCATAAAAATACGCCTGTGACAAAAGTAGTCGTGCTCATTCCCTCTCCATCTGCTCCCCAGTTCTGCCTGAAAAGCAATTTCCTTTAGAGAAGCTGTTTCTCTTTGGTTCTTTAGCCATAGCCAGGCATGTGAAGAATCTCCCCTTTACTCCCTCTCAGGCTGCTGACAGGGACTATATCTGCCTTCACAGCAGGATTTAGATAATGTCTTCAGTCCTACAAAGGATCTCAAAAATTGCACATAATAAAGCACTGAGATTGAACTATAAAGGACAATTCTCATTGTGTTCATTTGAAATAAATCAAACAATTTTTATCATTTTAGCTTTAGAGCTGGATTTTACAAATTTAAATAACATAGTAATACATGTAATTGTCAATTAGCCATTTTAGCAGAAGAAACATGGAAGGGATAAATAGGGATATTATATAGAATCTATATAAAGGAGATTAATATATATAAAGTAGATTAATATTGATTTCTTCTATTATGTATTAGTTTACACAATACTCTTTTATACAGTTACTTATGATTATTTTTAACTGTAGCAAAAGTTAATGCTGATGTAAAGCTAAGATGGAAATAACTAGGACTTCAACTCTGCAAATTCCAACGGAATCTTCCCACAGCACTAACCTTATCCACAGCTTAACGATTTTATGGTGCAACATTTTTTACTTAATACTAAGTAAAGCACCATGATTGTAAATTAGAAAGAAAAACAGGAATAAAAATGCTACCGAAGTACTGCATAAGTGAGTTAACAGCACTGTAAGAACTCTGGCTTCTGAAATTTCCTGAGTTTTGAGTGCCTGACTTTGCAACTTGGTCCTGCACCAAAACTAAAAATTTATTTTTAAAGACAGGAGGTAAAAAAAACCCAACATATTTTGTTTGGGATTTTGCTACATGCTTTCAACTTCCTTAGCACATCTCATAAATTGCCTAAGCACAACCTTACACCTCTGTGTCTAACATAAAGAGAGTTAAACTTAATAAGAAGGCCTCAGTAAAGAATAATCTGTCATACGCCTTATGGCAGAGCACAGAGTGCTCCAGTTAGGCAGATGCACTACTTTTCACCTACTTTCTGTCTACTGCTATGTCTGATCCTCATGAACTAGGGCATGCCAATCTGCTCTCTAAACCTCAGTATCTCCTTGCTCTCATAAAATGAAGACTTAAGTAAAAAATGCCTTTAAAATTGTGATATACAAAAGTGGATGTATGGCTGTGTGAATCTGGTCAAGGTGTTTATACTCACCATACTGGCCTTCCCATTCACTCTTGCTCCTCTTCTCTGTTTAGACATAAGCTTTTCACAGCAAGGGCTCTTTGTACACTTCTGATCAATGCTAACATCAAGGCCACCTCAAAGTTGGTCTGTAGACCACAGGTGTCAACATCTCCTGAAACTCAAGCTCTACCAGCTGTCTGCCTGATCCTAGCAGCTCTACTAACTTTCAAATACTGATAGGAAACACATGCAAGCCTCAAGTACTGTTGTCTATTCCTCTGTTTAATAAGGAAGGAGGTCCAATGCAGACTACTACCATGCAATATTGTAAAAAACAAAACAAACAAACAAAAAAACCTTATGGCCAGACAAATGCTGGTCGGGGCACATTGTTTGGTCTCATTAAGGACAATGTCAGTGTAGGAACAGCTTACGTGTATATCATGCACCTTAAAGAAAGGAGCCCTTGCTTCTGCAGTTCAACAATGTAAGCCAAAAATCAGGCTCACACTCAGAAGGGAAGCGGGCCTATATCTGGTACAGATTAATTGAGAACACAAAAATTGCTTGCCCTTCTTCTTTACATTGGCTTTTTACATTATTAAATGCCTTATGTCGAGCCTTATGAATACACAACTCAGACAGGCAAACAAAGAAAACTATCATTGTAACTGTTGTTTCCAGATACATGCAAGGCAATCTGCTGAACACCTTTTAAACTGAAATATCAGAGGCTTATCTCCTTGAATAGCTTCAAATTCCTCACAGCAATGCTGTGTGATCCTCAAATGTGCTTTGCTTTATGGATAAAGAAGACATAAATCAGTCCAGAAAATGGTCTTAGAATCAATGTTTATTGTGCAGGTCCCACATACAAAGATATGATATGAAATATATCTGATGTGTGATGTGAGAGCACATAGTAAATGAAAACCAGAAGATTACTTGTTTATCCGATTAAACAGTATACAGCAGCACGACAGCAAAGAAAACAAGCCAGAGTGAAGAGAAACTCGACAAGCACCACACAAAAGCTGTCTTGCACCAAAAGCCATATACAGCATATGTGTTTGTAAATCTCATCCTGTTTTGAGGAATTTAACCATGGATAAGCCTTTTGCTGCTACCTGCCCGGGAATGGGTGTCACACAGAGTACACGGGGGCAGTGACAGCACGCTATCAAACAGCTGAACATATCAACTAAACTAGGGACACAAACCTTTCCACAGCAAAAGTTTATCCACGTTCATTCCTGCAGACGACAAGTTTAACTGCTGTTCAGTGATATTCATTTTAATGTGAAATATTATTTCAGCTTTGCCCCCTTATTTATCCAGTGCGAACCACACACAAGCACACACGGCAGGCAGCAGAGCCAGCCTGTACTAGCTCAAAGCAGTTGTTTCAAGAGCTCTTGAGAGACTGCTAGGCTGATGAGGATGCTCTCACACCCATCTTACGCTGAGCTCACAAACGTTTTGTTTGTGAAAACTCCTGTTTCCCTGCCCACCGAGGCGGGCCGGGGCGCAGGCCTGGAGGCGCGCTGACACCTGGCGGCCATCTCAGGCCTCCCGCGGGCAGCGGGCGCGGGCTGGAGCACAGGGATCAGCCAGGGCCGGGGGAAGCAAACCTGCTTCGTCCGCCATTACCGTGTCACAGCCCCAGGGGCTGCTCGGGTGAGCTAAACCAGCACACCGCTGGGAACGGAAGTGTTCTCACCTAGAACTAACACAGTAAAAAAAAAAAAAAAAGAGGAAGGAAAGTGTGAAAATACAAATTAATTCTAAAGAAAGCTAATTCATATATACTGTGCCTTGATCAGATTATATTTTACAGGCGGCCTGAGAGAAATACATGCCAGGGAATGCTATAAATTAGAGGCCTTACTCTGTGTTTATTAACTTAGTGGAGTTTGTTGGTAACAAGTAAATGCCACTGAACTGCAATACGCAAACTACAAACTCAGGTAAAGCTGCCAGGAGATTAACAGCATTGTTGGACTAAACTTACTCTAAAGATAATTTCGCTTTTCTAAATAGAGCACATTTAATTCAACAAGTTCTTGAGAACAACTGGGTCATGAAATAGAATTATATGAAACTGTCTTTCTGACACATAATTAAAAAAAAAAAAGTATCGTTCCTTAGGTAAGACTTTTTTTTTTTTTTTTCTGAAAAGGAGCAATGAGATTTAGGTCTTCTTTTGCTAGACAACTAGCAGGAGTATTCAACAGTTGCAGACATTTTGCTATCTGCTAGATGGTGAGCCTGTCCAGACAGAAACTGCCTCAGTTCTCTCCTGCAAACTTGAGAGAGGATCTTCTTGATGCTCAGAACCAATTGCACAGAGAGACCACAGCCACCAGCACTGCATCTAAAATGTACTGAGGCCTGTTAGTGCTGGTTGTTGACAGGCAAACATTTAAAGCTATGTTTTGCTTGTTGCAGTTATCTACAGCTTGTGAACAAAACTCTGAGGCTTTCAAACATTCATCAAGAATACAAAGATCTTACTAAACTGTCATGAGAATTTTCATCCCTTCCTGATTGCTTTCTTGCTGCAAAATTATTCAAAGTCTACTCTCAGGTGAATGTGCATTTCTCATTAAACCGGGAGCTCAGTTCAAACCCAATAAAACTCTCAGCACCTGCCGAGCAGTGAGAAGTAAACAAAGTGGTTTTTCTATACCTTTCCTACATGCTACAAGAGTGCAGCTTTGCAAAAAAATCTGCACTACGAATCATCTGTCTCCAAACTGATTGTATTTTTCACTTACCACCAATATGACACTTCTCCATAAGTAAACAGACTGCTACACTGCAGTTTCACCTTCAATCTAGGCTACCTAACCAGACTGAAAGACAGTGAATTATTTTAAACTACTTTTACAAAATGCATTATTGTGCATACATTTCCCCATTGGCTGTGGCATATTGTGGGCAAACATTTCATAGAGGCACATGCGATTGCTAACATAGCCAAGTAGTGTGCAAAAAATAGCCGGTGCAGAGAGTGGAAGCAAGAAAGGGTCCACGGCACACTGATATGGAAACAACTGTAAGAAGCCACCCCAGTGACAGCGGGAAATGTGCACTGAGACAGTTTGGTTTGGCTCAGCCAGGCTGAGCTGGGTACCTGGCTGGGCCGAAGGCTACCCAAAAGGCTTTCAAAAGACAAGTATCAGGTTTTTCACTCCCATTTGTATTTCAGCAGATGTCTAGCATCTGTTGACTGCTGATGCCTCTGGAGAATTCAACTTGTGTGACCCACAAACCACTGATGTTCATATGGGGTTCAGGTCTCTTCCTGTACTACTGCATGAACATACAGTGGCAACACAAGACCACTTTTTAACACATTCCTAAGGTCCAGCTGTGAATCAATACACATTAATCAGCACAGAGACACACACTCCCATACACGACAGGCACAGAGCCTATGTTCTACTTAATCCTACTTCAAGCATTTAAACTAAGTGCTATTTTCAGTATTTCAACAATGCTGGTTTCTGCACAGTAATGCATTTCACCCAAAGTGAAAAGCTGTCACATTACTGCATATCTATTAAATAAAAGCATAATAATTAGGTCAGCTACTGGGTAAATGAGACAATAACCACCTTAACAAAGCACTCTTTCACCCCTTATAGCTCCTCATCTGAAAAGAAAGTCTCCTCTTTCTTTTGTTGTCCCCCCAACATCTCTTTTCCACAAAAGGCTTGGCATTGCCAAACCAATTATGCAACAGCATAAGATTACTGTGTGACAATGTTCTAATTCACAGATATAACCTTTCTTCTATGTTTATATTTTACTGGGGGTTATCTTCCTGGGGGGGTAGATATGCCCCCACCAGGGACAGATGGGTCTAAAAATAATTTTGCCTGGTTCTAATCAATAATGTCATGTTGGCAAACCTCTTCCGAAGACACACAAAAGCAAGATAACCCATTCCCGCCAGCATGCTGACCAGCAGGGTAGTGCACAGAACTCTGGGTGCCCTTTTCTTGGCCACGCGGAAAGCCGTTGGCAAAACAGCTGAGATTAATATATTGTTGACATGTCCTAAAACTTTGTAAAATGCTTTTCTCTTCAGGACACGCTCATAATAGGCTTCCAAGTTGGGCCGCTTTCCGTTTCCCCAGTTTCTTCTTGCTAATCCCAGAAACTTCAGGCGATGTAATGTGACGGCAAGTGATACATCTGCCAGACTGAAGAAATCACCACAGAGCCAAGGCTGATTTTCACCTTCTAAGCAGAGATAAAACATAAAGAGTTAGGAATTAACAGAATACAAGCCTCCAGTACAAGTTTAGTGCTATTTCAAAATGCTGTCTAATAAACACCACCAACACTAAGATATTAATTTAATCAATGAATAGTTTATTAATCCCTGTCCATTCTTCACACAATATTGTAAAGTCTTAGGCTCAGAGCCTGGCCTGCATTTGTTAAGAAAAAAAGAGCCACGTATCAGGTTCATAAATTAAAACCCATAGTAAATACTTATTTTCCTCAACTACATCTCTCAAACCTGGATCATATTAAACAGGTGTGGAAAGGAGGAATGCAGTTTAACTTTTACTGAAAAGCTACCACTTGCCTGAAGAATTTATCGGCTTGCGTGTGTCACTCACCTCTATGGCATTCACTCAAGAACTGTGAATTTGCTGGAAACTTTCAAGTCAAAAAGAAATGGGTCAGATGACTGACCTGCACCAAACACAGCAGCTCAGAGAGAAGACAGAGTTTCTCTACCCGTCCTTCCATTGAGCCTCCTAGACCCCAAACCCTGGGGTTTTTACACTGAGAAGTTTGAGAAGCAGTGAATATTCACACTGCCCACCATTAGTCAGGAGCACAGATGGAGATCCCAGGCTCCCTCTCCAGTCAAAGGAAAGAGGTGAATCTTCCTGGGATGACTCAGAGCAGACACTGCCAGGCAGCATCACACCTCTAACTTCAGTGATCTGAAGCACCACCACCTGAAAGAGCTTACCCGTACTGACTACACTGAGAGCTTCTGAAATGCAGGATATTAAATTTGATAATTAGCATAGCTACCAGCATGAGCACTCTGCTCTAGCCTAGAACTCAAACAGGACTATGCCGTTCCCTCATTTGCAACCCTTTGCCGTTCACACAACAGGCACACAAAACCACTGGCATGAATGCTCAGCAACAACTTTGTGGAAATGGAGAAATTTTGCAATAAAATGCAAAAAAAAAAGAAAAATGCAAATAATTTGCCACTGGAGAAAAGCCACAGTTTGACACACTGCTGGTACCAGTCCATTTTGACCAGTTATGCAGGTCTGGAAGAAAGGTCTCTGCAGAGAATGAGTGTATCCTGTGTTGCTGAAAGGATACCTGGGGATTCATCCAGTGCATTAAGTAATATGATGGAAAGGAAGACCAAAGAAGCCAATCTGTATGTAAGAAACATGCCTGTAGCAGCAGCAGCAGTAAGCGAATGAGAGATTTGAGCAGTAGCAAGAGAAGCAGAAGCTCAGAGGTGGGCAAGGACTTGGAGGAGCATTGTTCACAAACATCAAATATGGAAATACTTCAGGCAAAATTCCAAGAGGCAGGTAATAGCCATATGTTTTACCAAATCCTGTGATACTGGCGGTTTTCATAAGATCAATACTGTATCAGTTGATTACTTGAGAAGGCTATTTTGCAGAGAAAGCAAAGGGGCTGCTGAAAATAGTGACAGACTTTGCTGAACAAAACCCTTCCATCCTTTATGAGTTAAAACATTTTCTGTGACTCATTCACTGTTGAGTCAGTAGAAAATTTAACCTAGATTTTTCAATTGCTGGTTCAAATCTACTGTCTTGATAGTAACTGACAATTATTACAACAGCTATTTATAGAGCCAAATGCAAATAATTATTAATTTGAGCAGATGCAGTTGATATTGACTGATGCTTCATGTAGCTCCCAGTGAAGTCAGAGGAAGGATTCCTATTAGCACCACTGGGAGTTGGATGAGACTCTGAATAAGCAGAAGACTAATCCCATTCAAACAAAATTTGACTTTCATTTGGGTGGATGGCAGGTAAACACCACTGCTTTCCAAGAGAGTTGGGGAGAGGAGTTGCTTAATGATTAGAGCACTTATCCATGTTGCAAATTCTGCATGTACCACAAATATCAGCACAGTACACAAGGTTGTAATAAACCTGTGTTAAACATTAAGGTCATGATCATTACAGTGAACTGAGGCCTACACCTACAACATCAAGAATGCCATTCTGTAGTTAAGGTTTTTCTTATTTTGTTCATTAAATACTGCTAAATTGTGCAGCTAATTATACTCACTATGCTGAAAATGTGATCAAGTGCTCTCATAAAACAGTGGGAACTCACTGACAGCAGCAATAAACCAAACTAGTATTTAAAACAGAATTGACCCCTTCTGTGATGTTAGATCAACATTTGCTAAAAGTATCAAACTGGATACATTAAAACCAGTTCTATAATGGTGCTGTCAACAAGTTTACTCAGTCTTCCCAAACATAAGCATCAACAGGATTTAGCAAGAATGATTCCTTACCTGGTGTTTCCTCATTTCGCCGCTGCAATTCAGTCTCAACCTGATCCAAAACTTTTTCCAGCTCATCCAGTATTTTCTTTAGGTATTTTATATTATCATGATCCAGCAGTTTAGACTAAATATATATATATACAGGTTAGTGTTCTAATCATTGTACAGAGTTCATACTTTTATCAGAGAAATTTTTACTTAGATACTACATTGCCTATTTATAAAATGTAATTATTTTCTTCACATGGTCAGCTGGATACCATTTAGATACTGGTCACAATCCAGATAACAGAAGAAAAACATTAGGGATGCTAGATATCGAGGTTTGCCTCACCCTGCAGGGTGCTCAACAGCCCAACGCCAGCACTGATGAGTACATACCTTTGAAGTCAGTTGGACCAGTCCAATACTTCAGCACACACTTGAAGCGTGTAGCTGATCTGGGGACACACTGCTTCATGCCTTGTAGGGTTAAACCACTGCATGACATTACTGGTAATGACAGGTGAAACAAATGTTTACATCATGACAGAAAAAATCTGACACTAACAAGCCCACGATAAAGGGAGGAATACAAAGGGTTTTCTTACTTTAAGGCGCTTCTGTTTTGCTATGTAGGCATCTCGAAGGTCTGGATTTTCTTCTGCAAGTTTCTTCAACTCTGATTCTGTGTTACTTATTTGGCCTGATACAGAAAAACAAAGGAATGATGTTACATATCCAAATGTACCCATAATGCGATCCACAGGAACCAATCAATAGGTTGTGTACAAATACCATACCAAAGAAATGGGAAGCATTACTTCAATGAAGTATCACTGCAAAGCTGGGATTCAAAAATATAATGCTTTGGAAAACTTAACAGCTGCATAAATTTACCCCACTACGCCTTCTGCTCATCAGTCTGCAATGAACACTATAAAAGTGGTGATCTGCCAGGCAAGAATAAGAAATTCTTACTCAGGTAAAACCATTTTGCTGACAAAAACAGTGCTAAATCCATGAAATTCTACTACAAATACCTTACGTCTCTGATGTTTCTGTACGTCAGTTCCTGGTTCATGCTGTGAAAGTGCAGTGGGCCCATACTGAGATTTTCTGTAGGTCACTGTAGGTCATATGCATAATTCCACAGCAAAAGCCTACATACCACTGAATATGGAACCAAGGTGTTTTCAGTTAGCTAGAACGTGACTCCAAAATCTGTGACCTCTTTTGGAGATGTTCATTACTGAGTATATGAATGTTCTAGAAAAATGTTTATTACATGACTTAAAGGAGGAATGATGTGAAAAATTTAAGATAATTTTACTGATTTCTACTACATGTGTATAGCCTTTTCTCTCCTTAAAATGGAGCTCTGCCTGAAAATTCCATACTTAAAGACATAGAATACCAAAAGATAGTGAATAATACGTTATCTTCTAAAAATAAACATTTCTAGAAATAAACTGAGAACAAAAGAATAATTATAGGGCATGAATCATCACCTCTCACTTGTACTTGAAAATTAAGATTCGTTCCAATTAAGTCTTATAAATTAAACTGATAAAAAATTATTGCTAGAGAATAATGAACTCACTGGTTTATATATTCTTTGTTTCAGCATGACATGACTGTGAAAGCCATCTTTCAACACAGTATATGAAGAAATCGAAGGATGTAATCACACAACTAAAATCTTACATATGCAATTAATTACTTAATTAGATTTGGTATGCATAAACATAATATATAACTGGCTAGTGGCTTATTATATCTTGCACTTAGAAAAAGATCAACTTTTCAAAAGTTGAAAACTAAACCATCCAGGAGAATTTTGAACAAGCAAAGGAATTGTTTAGGAACATCCACGAGCTATTAAAAAATGCCTCAAATCAAGAAAGCAGGTGATGCTTTAATTATAGAAAGATAAGAAAACATCCCAATTTAGACAAGTAGTAATTTTAGCTCTACCAATACGAATGTGTGTAAACTGAAAACAACTAATGCCAACTAGAAACTAGAGGGCAAGAGACATGCAGCCAGCAGAATGCAAGACAACATTGTAGAGTGAGTTGTAATAAAGGCACTGACTGTGAAAACAGAAAAACTATCAATAATGCCTACGAGTAAAGCACAATTGTTCAGTAAACAGTTATTATCCATACTCAACGAAAAAAAACCCAACAGACAGTACACTGATATAAGAAGTAATTCATGCTACTTCAGTTAAAAAAAACCTAACTACTAATACTGAAATTACCCATTCTAAATCTCTCCAGATACTTTATAAATAAAGAATTTATTTTTAAATAACCATTGATCATTGGACCAGCAACACTGACTTCTGAATACTTTGCAATGCTCAAGAAGTTTCCAGCAGACAGAAAGAAAACTAATTCTGTGCTGATGTTTTATAAAGGATAACTCATGCAACTATAAGGAAAACTAACTGCCTCACTTAACTTCTGACAACATAACAGCATGGGTAATAAAAGAACCGACTTGACAAAAATTTTAAGGAGGGAGATAATACAGTTTGTTGGAAATAGAACTTCTCAAACTAACACAGTATCATCTTTTATGACATTATGAATTTGCTAACAGTACAGTTGTATTAGATTTCAAAGTTTCTGAAGTATTTGACTTTGTTCCAAGGAACATTCTAAAATAATTTTAAAAAAATCAACACAATATAAAGCACTGACACTGAAAAAAAAAATCAGAGATCTCACAATGTAACTGTAAACACAGAATCGTCATCCAGCTGTGTTCTCAGGATTTCATCCTTGTCCTAGAACTATTTAGTTCTTTCGTTAATACTTAGAAGGAAACAGAAAAGCTTTAAGTAAAGTTTGCCATGGTACAAAGACTAGAAGGGACAGAAACCAAGAAAAAAACATAGCACTGATACCCAGTGGTCTGGACTGGTTGATAAACTGGGCCTAAGAAACCAATTGATGTTTCAACACAATAAAATACACAAATATATAAATATACGTAAAAAAAAATTGAAGCAAAAGATACAGGCCATGCTTCCTGGCTAGAGAGCTGAAGTTTGCTAGCAGTTCTGAAAAGCTAGACTGAGGTCATGATCCGCAACCAGCTGAACAAGGACTCCTAGTGCAGTTCTGTGGCTGAAAGTAACACTGGAGTCCTCGAACACAAATACAGTGAAAAAAATAATAAAAAATTAAATATTTATCTCCCTATCTGATTCTAAAGTGAACAGAATCTGCTGTCCAGTTCTGGCATCCAAACCCAGGAAAAAAAAAATTAAAAAAAGGAAAAAAAAAAGGGTTATGAGAACTGAAAGATTATTTGCCAAGGGTTTTTCTGAATACCATTGAACATTGTTTAAGTATTGCTGCAAACTACTGGATTTAAAACGGGAGTTCATTTCAGGAGGTTCTCTCTGTTATAAAGGGGATTAGGCAACACAACCTACACTTATTGCCTCTGCCCTTAAATTATTTTTTTCATGGGAAACTGTATATAAAATTCCATCAGGTAAAATACCTATTCCAAAGAAGTCAAAGGACATTTTACTGTGGATTCTACCAGACCACCAGTTCATCCTTTATCCTGATTCTACACTGTTGCATTATATCACCCAGAATTTTGGTTTAAATTGTGCTTTAACAATTTCCATTGACCTAATGAACCCAAGCTACTTAACTTCACACTTGTTTTTTTTCCCTACTCCTGCTAATAAGTTGACAATAGTACATTCCTCAGACAAAGAGGCCTGATCTTTAAAAGACTCTCTTTCGTTGAGGGTAATTGGCTTTTCATAGAATCATAGAATGGTTTGGGTTGGAAAGGACCTTGAAGATCATCAAGTTCCAACCCCCCTGCCATGGGCAGGGACACCCTCCACTAGCCCAGGTTGCTCAAAGCCTCATCCAGCCTGGCCTTGAACACCTCCAGGGATGGGGCATCCACAACCTCCCTGGGCAACCTGTTCCAGTGTCTCACCACCCTCACAGTGAAAAATTTCTTCCTAAT
>VZTO01001347.1:39170-58791 GCA_013400615.1 Syrrhaptes paradoxus
GATAGTGGTTTGGCAACTTCATCTGCTAGTTCCCTCAGGACCCGTGGATGTACCTCATCAGGTCCAATGGACTTGTGCACATTCAGGTTCTTTAGATGGTCTTGAACCTGATCTTCTGCTACAGCTGGCGGTTCTTCCTTCTCCCAGTCTCTGCCTTTGCCTTCTGCAACTTGGGCAGTGTGGCTTGAGCTCTTGCCAGTGAAGACTGAGGTAAAGAACTCGTTAAGTACCTTAGCCTTCTCTATATCCTGGGTCACCAGGTGTCCCGGTTTATTCCAGAGGGCCCACATTTTCCCTAGTCCTCCTTTTCTCGCTGACATACCTACAGAAGTTCTTCCCGTTACCCTTAATGTCCTTGGCCATATTTAATTCTACCAGGGCTTTAGCTTTCCTAACCTGATCTCTGGCTTCACGGACAGTTGCACTACTTTAAGAGGAAAGCAATTGCTTTAATTTAATAGGTTAACTTATTAAAAGTTTACAATCACAAAAAAATAGGTTTCCTTCAGTGTAGTGGTTTGATGTGAGCAGTAATAGAGCTGTACCCTGGAAACTGTTATGCACAAGAAGCACTTTTACAATCATTTGGAAAATTAATCCCACAGATGTCTCATAAATGAAGTGGTGGCACCTCTTCTTTCCTGTTTTCAAATTGTAACAGACTACAAAATCAATAAAAAGTATACACACAAATTATCAAAGACTGCAGCTGTAACTGGAAAGCTCTGTTCAATATATTCTGCTTCAGGTGCACTGAAGACAAAAGATGAGTGTAATGCAACATACTATTAACTGAGAGGCATTAAGAGCTATACCAGTACATACTACGAATTCTGCTGGTAGCATAGGCTGGAATCATGGAGTCCACTGTCAACTCAGGGTGCAGGATGCAGCCATGGGTGTAGGCATCCATAGGTAAGGAGTCTAAAAGCTCTCTATAGTGTTGCACCCTTGGATAATACATGCTCCCTTCTTCTGGCATTAATCTTGGTACCTCCTCTGGAACACAAAATTAAAAATTCAGTTTATAAAAGAAGAACCATGCTAATTGATCAAAAGCAATATTTCCAAAGCTACTTTGGTCACGTCCAGCTGGCACAGATGATAAAGCCACAGCTCCACTTGTTCCCCACCATAACTCATCAGTGTTGCCACAGCTCAGAGAAACATATACACATACTTCATTTTCAAACATTTGAATAATTCCAATTCCTATGCAGCAACCCACATAAACATGTATTTAAGGCCTTCAAACCAGAAAACTGGATTCAGTATCTATTTTGTGCTTCTAGGAATGAGTGACCATGGCACCCAACCCTTCAGCCCTCCCACAGCAGAGCACAGTTGAGGTTCTAGTAAGTTGTTACAGCTGAAACATTACCACAGCTGCAATGCTGTAAAAATTACATTACAGCAATCCTACTCAAAGCATGTTCAGAAGTATTCCTGCATACTACTGAGCTTTACCCTGCCCTCAATCTACCTGGGCCCCAGCTCCTCATTTGATGAAAACACCAGCATTAAATACATATTATATTCACTTAACAATGAAGTTTTCTTCATGCCTTGGAAATCACAGCGCTAGACCCCTGAAACACAAAATGCTGCCTCTTCATACCTAAAAAAATAGAACTCTGAATTTCCTTCAAAATTTGAGGGAGTCTGTTTTCTGACAATACTGACACAAAGAATTTCAAAAGCCTGCACACGATCACTTCTGAGTTTTTTCTTCCTACTTTTTTTACCTCTTCACTCCATTTTGGCTCCAAAAATAATTTAGTCATTCTACTTCATTTTTCTGCACACGATTATTCTGGAATTAAGCATCTTCCTTTTTTTCTCAGAGAGAAGGAGGACCTGCCTGACAACAGCATTTGTGCAGCTATCTGTTCAACATATTTTTCTCACCAGAGGGTCAGCGAAGTGCAGGGCTGCCACCACTGACCCCTCCACTCTTCCTGAGGGGGTACGGAGGACAGTGGCAGTTCTTTACTTACAGCTGCTTGTAAAGGTGCTGGAAGGCCTTCAGTTCATTTTAAAGGAATGTGGTTTTACCCTACACCAACAACTATTAGGAAAGACCATTTACTTATGAGAATATAACCGTTTTGTGGTCCTGAATGAACCAACGCGTAGCGACACGGAGCTGACACAAACACTGATGCATGCTGCGCATACATGGGGAAGGATTTCACATCGAAATGCTCATGGGATTACCATCTACAAACGTTGCTTCGAGGTAATCGATAATTTGCGTTGCCTCACAGATGATGTTTTCCCCATGGATCAGGACAGGTACTTCTCCAGAGGAATTTAAGCGCATGAACCACGGTTCGTTGTGCTCGCTCAGCGGCAGGTTTACATCGTGCTCTTCGCACTTCAGGGCTTTTTCAGCTATTGCCAAGCGCACCTGCAATGGCACCATCGCGGTTACCCCATGAGAACCACTCCCCCGACAGCCCTCCCCACCCTGCGGAGCCAGCCCAGCCCAGCCCAGCCCGGCCCGGCCCGGCCGCGGACCACACGCGCTGCTCCCCTGCCCAGCGCCACCGCGCCCGGTACCCGCCGGCAGTCCGGGCGGAGGCATTCCGAGGCCTGCAGGCCGCCGCCCTGAGCCCCCGCTGCCCCGCGCCCCCGCAGCCCTCACCTTCTGGGAGGAGAAGGACTGCGTCCAGTGGTACAGCACCAGCGGCGCCATGGCCAGCGGCGCGGCACAGCACGGCCCCGCACGGCAATGCACGCTGCGCCGGGCGGAGCAGGCGGCCTGCGCGGGCGCGCAGCGGCGACCGTGCCCGCCCCGCGTCGGGCTGCTGTTGGAAATGAAAAGAAAGGGATAGCCGGAGAGTGCGGGGGGCACTTCCTCCTGCCCCGCGCTGCTCGGAGGACGGCCCTTCGTAAGGGGAAACCGCCTGCTAAAGCGTCTACAGCATCCCCTAGGGAAGCGCAGAAAGATGGATGCGCAGGTGGAAAGGTCACATGGCAAGATTTCCCCTGTTTTTTTCTTTTTTTATTTTTTTTTTCTCTTGAAAAGTACTTCCATTATGAATTTCAGGGACATTGGCATCACACTCTTGGGAAAAAACGATAAATATTACCAGAAGACATCCTGAATTGGACCCTATGGGTATAAGCACTCTGCTACAAAATGCACAAGTTATAGCAAGAAGATTTTGCCTCCAGATGTGTTCTTTTGATCTCAAAAGACAAGGCTTCTCAATTATTATTTTTTCTAGACAAAAACAGAAAAACAAAAAAAGAACAATTTTGCAGAGCTTTTTTCCTGTGTGAAGTAGGGTCCTGAAAAGCATCTGTTAACAAACACTAGCTTCCACCATGAGAAAATGCTTCCTTTGCGTCTCAGACTAGAGACAAACTTAGAAGATGCAATTGCTGATAGTACATGCCATATTCATGAGACACTACCTGCTGCATCAGGCTGGTAAGCAAAGTAAAAACCACGGTGAGATTACAGAGTTCATAATATTGTTCTCTTCATCCTGACTGCTTGATCTGCCATTAAGGTGACTACTTTAGCTGAACCTGATAACCCGCTCCCACATGCAATTTCTGTATACCAGATGAATCCCCTACCATCAGCATCCTGAAAGTCTGAACCTAGTATGTCGAGAGCTACATCCCAATAATAAGTACATTTGATTTTAAGGAAAATTTTGACTAATCTTAAGCAAGAGAATGGATTTAAGTCACTGAAAGAGACAAGATAATGGATAAATGTTATAAAAATCAAAAGGGAAGAAACAAAGAGCCAGCTTCTGCACTGTTCATGTAAGCAGGCACGGGGGCAGTCCCGTGCCTTCCCCCGAGACTACTCCCAGCTAGAGTCACAAACAGAAATCATCTCTTCAGAAGGGCAGGCACAATGAGAGGCTTCTCACAAATCCCAGCTGATAGTAATTTGTGTGTTACTAATAGTAAATTCTATATTTTGGGGAATTTAATGGTAATTCTTTTAAAAGTTGGAGAATGCACTTAGAATTGAAAACAGGAATGCAGTCAATGGAATGAGATAAATACATTATGACAGGACTTATTTCTCTCCAAGATATATGTCTAAGGTGAGAGTGCGGGAATACCCTCTCGTGCACTAGGGCTTTAACCTATGACTCGCTGATACACGTGTAATCTCACAGGTCTCTACCTGGGTTGCTGTACAGTTCCTCATAGCTTGATATTATGATATCTCCAGGCAAAGAACTGAGCATTGGATACCCCAGACATTATTTTTTTAAAGGTATTATTTTAAAAAAATATTTGGGTATTTTTTCTTAAATTTTGCCTTGGAATCAAAATGCTGTAATTTTGTCATTTACTAGACAGACCACTGCTCCATTTCAAATCTCTTCTTCAACTATTTAATATCAAACATGGACTTCTGAGTTTCATTTATGTTTAGTTACCTGTTTTAGGTGCCTAAAATGGCAAAGAAAGTTATCTTATCTTGTAACACAATAAGGGAAAAAAGACCGGTGAGAACAGCCCGGCAGGCAGCTCTTCTCACCACTCACCACACGAGGCCTCCCTTTTCCGAAAATACGATGCAAAGTACCTTCCTCCAGAGATGCTGAAGAGGAAAAAGGACTGATGCCTTTTTCTTCACGACGAGCACCTATTCATCCACCTATGTTTGCTCCCGAGCTCCTCTACCTTCCAAGAGAAGAAAGCAAAAGGGCCAGGTTATGAAAAAGCTCACAGCATCCTGGAAAACCCTTGTTCCACATACACTTACACAAAGTTTTACAGAACTGAAATCAAAGTCTCCATAAAAGTACATTTTAATGTGTAAATGTCATGAATACAGAAGCAGTGCAAGGCACAAAGCCACACAACTGCAAATCTGACCAGCATCTTGGCATGTTGCTGTTGCAAGCAGACTATTAGCACCGTGGGACAGGTCACTTTTCTTACCATACGGATATTCTTGCCCTGTTTCTCTACATGGCCTCACTTGGGTCTTTTTCAGCATCCTGTACATCTTCACCAAAAACATAAATACGCACCCCTCTACAAGTTTTTTATATGCACATATTTTTACATCATGGAAAGAAAATAGCATTTACAGGTATTACTGATAGATAGCAGTACCAAAATCAACTTAATAAGCTGATGTATAAATCAGTCAAAGATATGGAAATCAGTATTCTTCGCTACTCGCTCTATGATACTGTCAGGAAACATCTAGGCCAGATGTGTCATAAAAGGTATTCATGCCGGTAAAAAATGACTATTTCTTTTTTATCAGATCAATTTCTTGTGCATCTTGAAAACCAAGTTTGATTAGATTACAGGAGGGTAAAAAAAATCTGCTTTTTTCTATGCAGACAGAGCCATTTTAGCTGAAAATTAGATGGATTCTGCATACGCATCATTAACAGATACCTTGGTTCAGTTCCAAGTGCAAAACTAGCCTAATTGATAGTGGTGCAGGAGTTAATACTGGTTGGGAAAGTAAGACGGCTTCTATTCTGGACCTTCTGTCATCAATAGTTATTGGCTAAATTCCAGTTGCAGACGCTGCACTACTGGTGATGACATGAGTCAAAAACCCCACAGCATTAAATTCAAATACACAGGTGAGATTTAACATTGACACAAGAACTATCTTTAATATGATGGATGAATTAGATATGCAACCCTTCAGAAACAGTGAGAGCAAAGTTACATCTTGACAGTCACAGTTGAGACGATCATACTCTAATTTAACTGTGTATAAAACCATGGAGGGATGCCAGCCTAAGTAATTCTAGATAGCTGATGTATATTCTCAAGAAATATAATTATTGAGTTACCATTTTACATCCAACAAAATTCACCTATTAATAGAACTTATTTAGTCAGTTTCAAAGTTACTTGTCATACTAGGTTTTCTTCGGGGATTTCACCACAAAATTCTGCCAAAGTTTTCCCTAAATACTACAGTCCAACCTGTTCCATGCCGAAGTTATATGTCTATACTTCAGAAATACTGCTTAAGAATTAATTTTGCTATATAAAATTATTCTTAGTAGTTTCATAGTAAGCGTGTTTCAAAATAGTAGTGAGTGCATACATTTCTGGTTCTTGAGATATAACAGAAAATATGCATTGTTGTAATGCTATAAAAATTTCAACAGTTTTGATGATTGGAATAAATTTTCCTGAAATACCAGTCTTTTTAATTGAGCTCAGAAACACATTTAATATATTTACATGAAGTGCAAAAAGAGAAATTTCTTTGCTATAAACCTTAAAGTCTAGGTATTATCATAGCTTTATCCAGCCTATCACTCCTTAAGCTTCTATACAAACAGCATTTTGAAATTATAAAACCTAACATATCAGCCAAATTGAAAAGATCTAAAATGTTTTTATTGTATGTGCCATGTTTGTTGTCTCTGTGCATATGTGTAAAATGCTGGCTAAGAAACTTGATCATTATTGAGCTATTAGGAACAATTCTGTACCATCACTTCACATGCTCATCTTCCCTCACTTTATCTTAGATGTGTGACTCACCAGAGTAAAAATTCTATTAAAAAGTTCACCTGTGCTCTGGACCTCTGTGCATAACATGCAGGTGTTGATTTTTATACTGTTTTTAATCTAACAGTGATGACATTTCTTTGAGCAAAGATTGCCATCATGTTACGTGTTTGCACAGCACTGTCTAGCACACTGGGTTTTGGCTGCCCATTAAAATCCACATATTACTGCAGCAGAAACAAAGACTGTAAAAACCAGTGTCTTCCAGCTATTGCCTGTGGCCAAAAACAGAGCATGCAACTTTGAGCTAGTGAAATACATTATTTAGATGCTGAAGCAAAGTCCACCAAAGTTAGTGGGGTGAATTGTACTGACTTCAATGGGTTGCATATGGTCAAGACTTAATAGCAGCCTTCCAGTACCTGAAGGGGCTACAGGAGAGACGGGGAGGCACTCTGCATCAGGGAGTGTAGTGAGAGAACAAGGGGTAACGGGTATAAGCTGAAAGAGGGGAGATTTAGACTAGACATTAGGAAGAAATTTTTCACTGTGAGGGTGGTGAGACACTGGAACAGGTTGCCCAGAGAAGCTGTGGATGCCCCATCCCTGGAGGGGTTCAAGGCCAGGCTGGATGAGGCTTTGAGCAACCTGGTCTAGTGGAGGGTGTCCCTGCCCATGGCAGGGGGGTTGGAACTTGATGATCTTTAAGGTCCTTTCCAACCCAAACCATTCTATGATTCTATATGCTTATGACTATGTTATGATTGCTGTAATCCGGATTCAGAAAAGTATAGATACTATTTATATCAGGTCTTAGGCCTGTTTAAATTCTATTACAATCACTCTGCAAAATATAAAGATCCAGTAACTGGGATGACAACCGAGCACAGAAAGCCTTAAGGAAATCTAAGAGGTTAAATACAATTTTGTAAAATGTCCTTTGAAGTCTAATGCAGTGTCTGCTTTGACTGGAAAATAATCTTTGCATCTCTGAAACAAGCCCAAAGTTTAACCATTTTTAAAAATTTCTAAAATCCTTAGTTACACTTTCTATTGACAATGTTGTGAAAACTTTTGTAAGTTAATTTGTAAAGGAATTTAAACTAAACATATGATCTTTCTCAGCCAACTGCTCACAAAAATAGTTTTAAAATACTTTAAAGGGTTATTGTGTAGTTCCAAACATTTTCATTGGCAAAAAGCTGCCACTGAGGAAGAGCCATTACTTTTAATAACATTAATCATTAGGACAACACAGAAACATAGTTCTCATTTCACAGAATCACAGAATGTTAGGGATTGGAAGGGACCTCGAAAGATCATCTAGTCCAATCCCCCTGCCGGAGCAGGAACACCCAGATCAGATCTCACGGGAACGCATCCAGGCGGGCTTTGAATGTCTCCAGAGAAGGAGACTCCACCACCTCTCTGGGCAGCCTCATTTAAATAAGGAAATTCTTATTTCTTCAGCCTTAGTTCTTGCTGTTTGCTCATTACCTTTGTCCAAGCTGGATTGAAAAACAAACAGCAACAGGCAAAATACTTCAATTAGCCTCCTTGAAATCTCACTTCATGAGATGGTCAGATATCCACGTTAGATGGAAGTACAAAAAAAGTACTTTCAAAGTCTTAGGTCACCCTCTGTTCCAGAGCACGCTGTATCAGCACAGCAGCATGGATGAAGGCCGTTCTGCTCCAAGCAACAGCCAACCTACACGATCATGGGCTCCACACCACCACAGGGAAATAATCATGAGAGTCAGCTGGGTAACCTGGCTCATGATTGCTCATGGAGGGGTGGGGGCCATAACTGTGAATAGAATATATTCTCTTACTAACATTTTTTTTCCCACATCTAAATCACCTAAATTATTCACCAGTATTGCAGTGTCTTTTCAAATTATAGTATGGCAGAAACAAAAGGAAGCTGTAGTGGTCAATTATGATATATCAATTTACTGTATATACTAAATTTTGAAAGCTGGAGAAATTTTCATTAAGTTCCACTTCTCACTACATCTGTATTAACCAACTGGAATTTTTATTCCTGGCATTTCCCAGTGAAAGGCCCTCCGTGTGCATGACTTCCAGCACCAGCTCTCATTTCTGCGCTTGACAAAGGGAGACTCAGAGTTCCCATTACACAACTTCCATCCTCTCCAGCCAGACACCAGGAAGCTGTTTTGTTAGGTCTTCAGACAGATTTAAACTTCTTCTCCTGTTTTTCTTCAAACTAACAAAACCGCTACTCCATATTTGATTGATAATTGTCCTTTGAGGTTTTCAGCACCTTGGCATGTGTTGACGAAAAAGCCCAAGTGAACTGGACTGTTATTTGATACCAATTAGTAAACCCCTAATTTGAGTCCTGATCCAAAGAGATTCCACTTTAATTTAAATTATTCTTTTAATCTGTAGATAGTCTTCTTTCTTAAACATAGTTTAAGTGTTCAAGAGTTTAGTAATCAGTTTTCATGGTTTAGGTGTACTGAATAGCAAGAACCAGCCCACTCTCTTGCTTTGTAGACAAAGGCATTTTGTGGCATCCAGGTGTTTCCAGTGAAGTTAACTCTAACACAAGTAATGATAATTTAAGAAACTGGGATTCTTTGACTTGATTGTTACAAACTAACTATGCCACTTAAAACCTTTCATTTCATGCTTGAAATGAAAGAACAGCAGAATGTGAACCAGATGGACAAATTCATTATCAAATAGCACACGAACACAACATTCACCCAACTCCTCTTGCAAGCAAGACCCTCATTTGTGAAAGTATAAATAGGACTAGATACAGTTTTGGACAGCAATAGATCTGGGCACTGAATCGCTGTCTATGTTCTTTTGGCACTAACTGAAACACGCTAGCATGATTTTTTCTCAACTGCATAACGTCACTCACAAATAGGAGAACAAATACCAGAGCTACTGCTCTGAAAACACACTTTGCTCGTCATGTTTAGCTCACTGAGATTTTCTTAAGAAAAACAGATGTAGTATATCAGTGCCAGCTGAAGGCAGCAATCCTTGCTATTTTATATTTACTGAGTTATATAACAAAAAAAAAAAAAAAGCCATACAGAGAAAGGGATGAATCTAAATCCTGTGTGTGTAATTGATACAAATGAAAGTATGAAGCTGTCTCCATGCCCTGTGCAAGTGCAGGGGAGAAGCGAGGGCAGCAGGCGATGGTATGTGTCTGAAATAACAAACCCTTTCCACTAACACCCTAGCTAATGCACCGGGTGAGGAGGCAAAGCCAGAGGAGAGAAGCTGCAGAAGCTGAAGCAAGCTTTTCAAATTTTACAGAGATGCATAAACTGGCAGGGGGAGGGGGTAAGAGGAAGACGCAATGCCTTGGCTTAATTCCTGTAGCATCCTATCAAGTCCAGTGGCTAGAACACAAAGGCAGAATTTGACTTGGGTGTTACAGTCCTCAGAGCAAAATATATAAACATTTAAAAAATATAGAAGCTATACTAATAGAAGAGTCAATATGAACAGAGCTTAGGGACAAGGGAGTGAGAACATCCTTTCGGCCCCAAGGGGATAATCTGCTTTCAAGATGAAGAAGTTAACAGGGGTTTTTTTGCTTGACCCTGAATAATTAAAACTTTCCCTCTAACATCCTAGATAGGCCACTGTCACAGACCTTCAGGGCTATCTTACTTTGTTTCAACACATTGCACAAAGTGAGAAATAAGTGGAACTGCAAAACTTTTTAATCTCAGCCTCTAACTTCACCTTATAATACATTTTAATTCCAGTTTGGACATTGAGTATGACCAACAACAAAGAGCTATTTTTCAGTCCACCTTTCCTCCTCTACAAAAGCTTCACGCTTTAGTGGTTCTAAGTCACTGGAAAACATAATCAAGTTAACATGAAAAGAAACAAGAACATGGTTGATATCTTGGAGCAGTGTTTTAATACTGTGATTAAATTTGTATTCCCCCTAAACTGTGTTTTGTTTGAACTCCCTGGTTTGTGATCCCGTTTCCTCCCGTTTTCTTGATGTCAGCTTCTTCACTGCCGGCAAAAGATCCCTCCGAACTGCAGCTGCATTTGTAAATGTTTCATCAAAGGCCCTGAATGTCTGGTAACCAGCAGACCTGGTGGTTGCTACGAATGTGATCTGGGTCTATCTCAGGGAAGAACAGCATGACCATATTTACTGCCGATGCTATTCTGGGGGCTGAATGACGTGCTTCTCCCCTCTGGCTGAGCCCATTCGTCTTTCAACACTCACTCCAAGCATGACAGGATGAAATAAAACAAAATTTAGTGGTAGCAAGCGTACTTGCATATTGAAGATTTACATTTTAACAACCTCATTATACACACACACACACATGCTTATTTCAATAATTGTGTTAAACATTTTGTAGTCTAGGTAGATTAGACACTTAGGTTGCATTTTTTAAAAATCAAACCATAAGAAGATTAAAAAAAAGTATTACTACATAAAATAATTCAAATTAGTATGGAGGCACAAGCCTATTTGTCCCCATAAATGAAATCTTAACTCAGGTTGGTGGCAACACAGTAGCTCCAGCTCTGTATAACACCTCCAAACAGGGACAGCAGCTGTGTCTCCCAAAAACTGTGAGAACAGGGGAAAAAAAATGCTGTATTTCTTGAAGCAATCATGCAGTAGAGAATCACAAATTTGCATAGTGCCAAATTCATTCACTTTCTGGATACTGAAGTTTTGGCTAGGGAAATCCTGATATAATGAATTTTCCAAAACGGCTGATTTTTTTTTTTAATTTTCATTGTGCTCAATGTTACAATATTCTAGGCAACCAGCTGTCAAATATCAAATCTCATTAAAAGTTTCATTAGTTAGACAAAAACTGCAGTCTCAAATTTACACAAAACCATGTCCCTTTATACATAAAAACAAAACTGCAACTCCCTACTTCTACCGTTAGCATGCTGAATCAGGAACCACAGTCCTCCAGCTCTATTACATTTTTTTGTTTTCATAGCAGAACCTCATATAAGCAAAAATACCACATGGTTAGGTGTGGGTGAATTAACAAAAATTTTGCAGTCTTGTCACATAAATCAAGTGAATTTCAAAATTAATTTTGATTCTCAAATCAACTGCAATAAACTTTGTACCTTACATACCCAAATATCATGCAGGTTAATGACCAGAAAACAGAACCCAGGAAAGACATCCCATTTTCAACACCCATCCACAATATCTGGTCACAGTTGCATTTGGACTTCCTGAAAATCCAAGACAGTCTTAAATGCTGTGGAGCCATACAGGAGCATGCTGGAAGTTGCTTGTGTCTGCCTTCTTCCAGCTATTGAGGAGGGGTTGTGCATGGATTTTTTTCCCCACTAATCTCTCTGATTTTATGGTAGATTTTGAAGGTCCAGACACAAAGCCAGATTCATTTTGAGGCTTCTTGTTGACTAAGGCAATTGTGCCTACTGTGTGTTTACTCATTGATGGGATGAGGCTTTCAGCAACCTGGGCTAGTGGAGGGTGTCCCTGCCCACGGCAGGGGGGTGGAACTCGATGATCTTTAAGGTCCCTTTCAACCCAAACCATTCTGTGATTCTGTGACATTGCCAAATCTTAAAATTAATAAACTGAAACATGAACTAAGGTGATCTCTCCCATGCACAGCTGGTTTTAGGCAGACCTGCCAGTGAAAGATTTAATGATAAATACATGCCTAACGGAATACAGTTGATAATTCTCTAAGTCAATTACATTTGTTATGCATTCAGACAGAATATCATATAACTGTTTTTCAAACACACTGTATTATTAGAAAAATATATATTCTGTGATTAGAGCAGACATCATCAGAGAAGAGGGGTTGGACTAGATGACCTTTAAAGATCCCTTCCAACCCAAACTATTCTATGATTTTTATATTCTGTATGAAACTTGAATTCAATTTCAGTGTTACACGCTGAACACACAGTAGTATAGTTGGGTTACAAAAAGACAAATAATGGCTACTTTTTCATAAAGGACCTATTGCAACAAGATCATGAACTTTTACATAAAAGATTTTGATTACTACGACAACTGCAGTTACTAAAGGATGATGCTTTGATAAAGAACATTAGGAAACCTGTTTTAGATTCCACACTTGGCATGAGGTGTTTTCTACTAAAAAAAAAAAAATTACTTTTAAACAAAACTAAGGCTCAAAACCCTCCTAATCATACAGTTTGTCTTCATAAAAAAAATAATGCAAATACTAATTTGTCCAATGTCCATCTCATACTTGCCAGAAGCACAGATATACATAACATATTCACATGCAGAGCTGCGTACATGAATTCATATGACTTCACCATAAGAAGAGCGTAAAAACTGTACTGCACCTGCAGAACACAGAGAGAGCAATCCAAAACTCTGCTTTGGTAGTTATGTCTTCCAAAGAGCAGAATCTAATCTTAAAGCTGAAACTTCAGTGGACAAATAGAAAACTATTTTGCAGCAATTCAATAGTACAAGTGTATTTGCTAAGCAAGCCAGTTTTCAAGATGCAAAAGGGGCTATTAGTGTAATCCACATGGTGAACATGTTTTTTCATCATACGAAAACATCGTGACATTATGTTACCAGCATTTTAAAAAACCAACAGAATAGAAGCAAACCAGGAATAAATGAAATCTCATACCAGCTGGCAGTTTTAATTCATTGGTTAGTCTGATTATGATGCACTAGCCCTTGATACATTTTTTCGAGTAAAATTAAATCAAAATATGTTTAGGTGTTTAACTTTTGTGTTAGCTGTGGTGAAAACAATTTTTCCCCTCAGGACAAATCTTCCTGGATAAGCACAAGAAACTTATCAATATGGTGCATTAGGCATAACAAGAATCTGTCTGTCTTCTACAGTTTTATCAAAAATCAGTTAGAGTAAGCCGTATTATCCTCACCAAAGTTTAAGCAGATTGAGGGAGTGGCTTTCTATTAAAGGTCTTTGCAGGGCAGCCTACTTAGCCCCATGGTAGTGTCCTCTAAAGCTCAATTCTTTTATTGAGGACTTTGTGAATAGAGACAAACCTCAAAAGAGACTACACTGTGCATAAAAATATCCCTATTATATTAATCATCAAAGACCAAAAAGCTCAGCTTTTGCATCTCTGGTAGCATTTATCTTGTTTTCTTCATCATGATATGGAGGGGGAAACAAAAAAAAAAAGCAACCAAGGTTGTACCTACAGCTCACATTTAGAATGACAATGGTTTTCAATCCATTTCACAAATAGATTCACTCAGAAGAAAAGAACAGAATTATACATAAAGTTAATCAACTATACCAGATATAAGAAGCATCACTGGTGAAATGCAATAACTGTTTTGTTCTGCTCCAGCACGGCATAACCAGCGTGCATGTTAACAGCTGTGGCCATCAACACATCTTTAAAAATTAGAAATATCATATCTAATCACTATTTTAACATTAACTTACCACTTCTGAAGAAAAGAAAAAGGCATTTCATTTTTTATAAGAAGAAAAAACAAAGAAACTCACAAGACAGACCCCATGTTAAGACAGAATTAAAAATTAACGCAGACAGACCTCATTCCTATGTCTGATAAAGTCTGCCAGATAAAATCAAAGCAGATCACAAGGAACTGCAAGGTCCAGGGAGCAGCTGAAGAGCTGCCGCCCCTATGCAAGTTGGGATGGGTGCTTTCTCAAGGTGCACTCAGCGTTGCAGAGGCGGCCCAGCGTGACCACAGAGCTCTGGTCTCCTTCACCAGAGTCCTGCTGCAGGAGACGGAAACAGCAGAGCTGGGATTGTCTGTCTGATGAGGAAATTCGCTTTACCAAAACTTCTGTGAAGGTCTCTAATCACTGGCAATTAAATTGCTAACTAATGAAGCAGAATTTTCAATAAGTGGCCTAAAGCACGGCAAAAGGCTCATCTCTGGGAAAATGCAAGTGGCTCTCAGTAATATTCAGAAAATTGGCAGCCTGGTGAGCAGTGAGTAAGGCTGATGAACTTTTTTTCCCCTATGATATTAAAGCAACATGTACACAAATTATTTAACTCATTTGCTATTTTACATGAAAATTACCAGAGGAATTAAGATCTTGAAAGCATGACATTCCTGAAATTTAAAACAAAGCAAAGCTACAAAATATACAGCAAGATAGGAGGGAGATGCTTTGCACATCACTAAGAAAACATGAAACAATCCCAGTTCTCACCTGGGAGCTAATATAAATGCTCCAAACAACAGGAAAAGCTTCAATCAGGGCATGGACCTCCTCAGCCACCTGAAAAATCTGTAGGACACAACGGCGCAGGACTTGAGAGCTTTGGGTGCTGCTGTTAGTTCTTCAAAGCATAGAACAGGGTGAAGATGGGGCACCTCCACAACCGAGAGACCCACGGGGAAGGTGCTACAGGGCAGTTACTGTACCATGTTACAGGGAAAGCTTTTTTTACCCGGCAGATGAGTGACTATGTCAAAACTGGAATATCTTTTCCTTTTAACCAAAGGGGGTAAACTGACTCAGAATGCAAGACTACGGGCAACTGGGGTGAAAGATTATGGGAAAATACTATTTGTAATACCTAGGAAAAAGAGAATGGAATTAGAAACAAAAGAGGTGAACTGTAAAGCTGACAGCTTTTCTGGATGCTTTCATTTGCATTGGGGCAATTGTTTGTATAGATGCTCCACAAACAGAGCAAACAATACAGCTTTAAGAGCAAAATCAAAATAAATCTTTTTGCTGGATTATTTTTAAGCTGGATTGTTTCTCTGATCCAAATCACAGCTCACTGAAGAAACAGTTGTGCTGGCAGCACAGAAGGCTGGGGGCATGAGAATATCTCAAGCCACTGTCAGCCAAGACTGCCTTTTGAAAAACACAAACTTAGATTTGCACTCTACTAGGTTTTCTTTTATTACAAAATCCAAAAAAGAGCAATCTAATTCTTAAAGAAATAATGTGAAGGGCATAAACACAAACTATCCCAACGTTAAGGGAAAAATAAGATGAGTATCACAAGACGAACTTGACTAAATTGAGAGCTCTTCAACAATCCTGAAACTCTAGAAGGAAGTACACGCAAGTAGAAAATAGGTCAAATTACTAAAGGAAGAATCTTAGGGAAGAGTGCAAGTATGTAGGGGCAAAATCAGAAAGGCCAAATCACAGAACGAGAGCTGGTTGGGAAGGAACAGAAAAGGAAAGGAGACAGCCCTGGAGGAGGAGGGTGAAGGGAAGGGCTGAGCCACTGCTCAGGGGGAGGCAAAGCTTCCAGATGCACCACTGAGATAAAGCAAAACATTAAATGCTTTTTTTGTTTCAGCCTTCACTAAAGGAGATACTATGTATTTTGACTTCACCAAAGCTGCTGACAATCGTTAAAGGTGATCTAGGCAAAGCTGTGGTAAGAGAGCACACATTGCAGTTACTAAGTAATGATTATTAAATATTAAGTCCCGAGCCTGAAGGATGTTTCAAATGCTAAGTTTGTACCAAATCCCTTAGCATTCAATATGTTCATTAATAACTTTGATTTTGGAAGGGTTCAGTTATTGCATGTGTATATATGCAAACTGTTAGAAACCAAGGAGGAACTCAATATGGGTTTAAATTTCAAAATGAATTTAACACAGGGAAGTAATCTTAAGGGGAAAAAAAGTGTGCAAGTGAATACCTGCTGAGTGAAATTCAACTTCACTAAATGGGAAGCAACTAGCTAAGCAATATTCTGTGGGAAAGGATTAGGACAACAGTACACCACACACTGAAGATGAGTTGCTACACATCATCTTGTGGGGGGAAAGGAATCATCACACTGCTGATTCCTGGCACGGTGCAAAAGAATAGTGTCATTTCGGAGTCACATGGAATTACACTACTTTAATATGGCACAATATTAGCCAAATAATGTGCTTTGTTTCCAAAATCGGACTTTAACAAATACCTAACATAATCGGAGAAAGTCCAGACAAAAGCAACAGTCACAAGGTCTAGGAGGAAATAATGAAAATGTAGCCCACTTAGGCTAAAGAAAAGGGCTAAAGCAAGTTCTGACAAACACTTATGAAGTTTCTGCAATTAAAAATGCAGAGGAAATGCAATAAGAAAAGCAATGAACTGTTTCCACCTTCCTGAGGAAGCAAGACTTGAACTGCAGCAGTTGCAGGATTAAGATCACCATTTAGGGAAAACTTCACAGGGACAAATGTGATTTTGTAGATGTTTTACACCTATTATAATTTGGGTGGCAATTTAGGGTAATCATTATTATGGTACACTTTTCTTCAAATCAAGCATTATAAAATTGAACACATTTGGAGTTAAAATTTATTTCAAGTGGATTAAGGTACAGTGATACACTCATTTTTGTTCTGTAGACATATTAAAAAAAAAACAAACCACACAACAAACCCACAACAAAAACAACACATGTTGACAAGACCCAGAAACAGCATTTCATATTTTTTCCATAATTTCATAGGCAATTATGACACTATTGCATGCCATCATCATAAGATACCCTAATATCTTTATTAATTTTTATTTTAGATATCATTCCAATACACTGCATCTTACTCATATAGAGAGTTCTGTTGCTGTTAAAATCATTTCAGAAACAAAGATCAACATAAATGCTGTATTTCTTTAAAAAAACCCCTGCATTTTTATTTAAAAAAAATCTACTTCAGTTGCTTAGAACAATGCTGAAAATAGAAGTTCAGGTACAGAACATACTAATCTTGTTTTCAAGTTAGAAAAGGATCTGTATGTTTGTTTTTATAAGCTTTATCAGCACTTTTGCAAAGAAAATAATAACCGTATTCCCTGAGTAAGCATAATATCTCTGGAATTAAATATACTATCTTACTGGCCAGGTCCCAGCTTCAAGTGCAAGGTAGAACTGACATCAACGCAGCTAGAATAGTTTCATAACACAACGTTTCTCAAATATTACAGTAAATTTTTTGCAAAAAAATCCTGTAGAATTACCATCCCAGTATTTACAGTAACCTATGTGAACTTACAGTATAATAAGAAAAAGTGGCGTGTTCCTGTCCTAGAAGTCAGACATGTGTTAATGCTACACAGAACTACTTTTACAAATGTTAATTTAGATTCTAGCCATAAAAATTGGCATAAATGTTCTGGCTGTTCATATGGAACTAGGAAAGACCTAGTTGTCTTTGAAATTTCTACCCTGTGGCCTTGCACTACTTTTACTCCTCGATTTCTGCCTCCCACACAGCAGTCCTGTGCGTGAACTCGGCCAATACAGCGTGTGCAGCTCACGGAGCTCACCAGCTAAGCATCCTGCCACTGTTCTGCAAAGCACTTGAGAACATTCTTCAGAGCTTTGCTTTATTTGAGCACAGATATCCTGCAGATGTTTAATTTAAAGCTCATGTGTAGTCCCACTAAAGTAAATGGGATTACTAAAGTACTTACAGTAATTCCCTGCTGAATCAAGCTTTTAAGGGTAAGAATAAATGTGCCTAATTTTTATTCATGCATCAGATATCTATGGACTAACAGTTTAAACTCAGCAGTTTTATATCTAGTTAATATTAAATCTCTGGAGTTTAATATCTTCACCTGCTGCATCTACTATCCCTGCACCAGGGAAATTTTTTTATTCAGCCTTTCAGGACAGTTTTTGCATACATCAGGCACATGCAGTGTCATCAGACCTAGTGCTGGGATTATTTACACAGCAACACAACTACACCAGGTAAACTTTCTCTGTTTCACCAAAGTGCAACAAAAAATGCACTTCTCTGTAAAAGATAAATAAACTGCACCTGGACATTTTATTTTCTGAATGTTACATATATCAAAGACTTCAGAAAATAACTGTTGTAAGGCAGATAAAAAAATAGTGGAAGCTTTATTTTGGACATAACAGGTAAACTCATTCATCTACCTGTAACTGCTTACTTCCTGAATACGATGGAGTTTTAGAACTATTTTCAACTTGATACTGGGTGGAAGCATCCAAGGAAACAAAATCTGTGGATCTGAGGTATTTAACACATACATGCTACACATTGCATAGGATCATTACCTGCACCCTGGCCAGAAAGAAACACCAAGTGGTATGAACTGAAGTTGAGACTTATCAATGCAAAATCTCTCAGTGGAAAAAAAAAAAATCTACAACCTCATCAGCAATGAGATACTTGTGACTTCTGATATTAAGACCTGGCTGAGTGATGCTAAGAGTTCTCTGCAAAGCACTTCTATCCTCACATCTATCAACATTTATCCCCCACTGAAAATATAAGAGAAGGTCAGCAGTGATGAATTTATCTTGTCATCAAGCATCAACTTCATTTAAATCTATTACTTTATTTAAACGAATACACCTGGAAATATAAACCACATGGAAAATTACCATTCATTTTAGCATCATTTGCAGGTCACTAAAAAACCCACTGACAGGTTGTGATGAAAGAAGAAAATTTATATGATTCCTTCCTAAAATTTTCATTGTTCACCTCTGGCCCATCTTATCTTGTTGGTTCATCAACTCATAAAATTTAAATCAAAGGGGTAAAACAAGGCACTAACAGGCAGATACTTATTTCATTAATGCAATGGTACAGCATCTTCTAGTGTATAGATATAAGAACTTAAGGCAGCCCCAATTAGTTTTAGGTTTGGGATATGACAACAGATATCAGACCAACAGCTTTAGGGATAAACAATTTAGGTAACAGTACAGTAACATATATAGATCAGTATTGCAATTACCCAGGTCATTACAACAGCAAATCTAGATATCAGTGGTACAATTATTCAGGTGGAAACAGCAAAGCCAGTAATTCAGCAGTACTGAGCCAAACATAATACCCGGGCACGCAGGGACTTGCACAGCTGTGGTTATCAGCCAGGCCAGCAGGAAACCAGGCACGGCTACTTCTTCAGAGCAGTGGCTTGGACCCATCACACAGAATCACACAGAATCACAGAATGTTAGGGATTGGAAGGGACCTCGAAAGATCATCCAGTCCAATCCCCCTGCCGGAGCAGGAACACCCAGATCAGATCACACAGGAACGCATCCAGGCGGGCTTTGAATGTCTCCAGAGAAGGAGACTCCACCACCTCTCTGGGCAGCCTGTTCCAGTGCTCTGTCACCCTCACTG
>VZTO01001347.1:66383-82703 GCA_013400615.1 Syrrhaptes paradoxus
CCTCCAACTTAGAGACAAGGATGTCATGTGGGACTGTGTCCAAGGCTTTGCACTGGTCCAGGTAGATGATGCCAGTTGCCCTTCCTTTATCCACCAGCTCTGTGGCCCTGTCGTAAAAAGCCACTGAATTCGTCAGGCGTGATTTGCCCTTGGTAAAGCCGTGTTGGTTGTAACTAACCACCTGCTTGTTTTCCATGTGCCTTAGCATAGGTTCCAGGAGGATTTGCTCCATGCTCTTGCGAGGCACAGAGGTGAGACTGACTGGCCTGTAGTTTCCTGGGTCTTCTTTATTTCCTTTTTTAAAAATGGGGGTTATGTTTCCCCTTTTCCAGTCTGCAGGTTGATGTATCATTCGTATTTATATCTATATATAGAGACAGGTAAATATTGCATATGTTTGTATCTTCATGTATGAGGAAAGCTTTTTTATCATGTCTTTTATGCTGTAGTATTTAATTATGTTGCAATATTCACGTTTTGCTCGTTTAAAGTTTTCTAAAATTTCTTCTGTTGAAGATGATACAGTTAGAGTCTGATATTATCAATCAAATTACTGTACAAATCTCTTGTATCTGCATTCTGGACACTGCCCTCCATATGGCATTAAAATATTTTTCCTTTAAAATGTAAGTTGAAACAATCAAGGAAAATGAATCATCTTTCTAGCAACAGCATCGGAAGCCTTTCCCTTAATGGATTTGTAATGACAGAAGAGATAGTTGTTACCTGCAAGACTGAAAAAAATTCCAACTAAATATCTTTGGTACTTTCTAAGGACCCATTCAGTATGAATCTTCCATTTCCTCATTGACTATTTTCTCTTTAGAAGAAGCTGGCATTGATTTTATGTCCCCAGTAGAAAGAAAAATCAGACAAGTAAATAGCACATCAATTGTCCTTGTTTTAATGTCCTTATTAAGTGGGACAACAGTGACCGCTTCCACTTCTTTCTACAGAGCAGTGAAAAATACAAGTCCGAAATCAATTAAGTATTTCTGAACTTTTCGTATGAATTAAAATAAAATATTAGTAAGAAAAATCCTGACCTTTTGTACTTCTATAAAATTTCATACTGAAATAAGTTGATTCTACTTCTAGTCTGACACTCAAATAGCAACATGGAGAGACATAATTATGAGCTACTGCTCTAATGTAATATTGTGGTATAATCAAAACTAGAATTAGATTTATTATTTTTAAATAAAATTAACTGGTGCAGAGTGTTGGACAGATTGTTATATGTAGCAGTAAGTATACGTAGCCAGGTTCTTAGCTACAGCATATCATTATGATACTACAGGGATCCCAGACATAATTATGGACAAAATGTAGACATTTGTGTTCATAAAATATTAATATATTTCTGGGAAATGTCTGTTTAATAAAGAGAAAAAATGCAATGTGGCCATATTTTTGCAGTATTTACAGAATACGTCATACCAGTGCTCTGTGCTCATGTTTCTATTTGTTCTTCTCCATATGCTGAGTTTTTCAAAATAATCATGTTTCCACATTCAGCACCCTTACAGCCAGTGCAGCAGTAGGTATCCAGGATACAGAGAATGAGAAAAGAAACTAAGAAAGTTGTTTGTTTGTGTCAGCAGCCATCTGTTAAAACAAAAACCTTCCACTTGGTAGAATTTTCTACCAACACAAACTAGTTATGTTGTGAAGCCTATCTAGTATTATATAATAAAGCGTGCTTGGCAAATTTCATTGCATATTAACATTGAAATGTAACTTAGGAGAAGAGGTTATAGAGTAAAGCAATAATTGATAGATAATTGACTTGTTCATGACCAAAATAGTATGCTCATACAAAGGAGATTGAATCTCAAAGCAAATGAAGTGTTGAGCTATGTCTAAAACTGCAAGTATTTCACAAAAATTTAGTCAATCACTGAATTTGACACTTGATATTTAGTTCTCTGAAAAATACTTTTTAATGGGTGCTCCAATTAAAGCAGATCAAAATCAAAGATATTTTAAAGACTGCTTATTCATCCTTCTGTAAGAATATTCAAACTCAGAATAGCCTTTTTTTAAAAAAAAAAAGAAAAAGAAGCAGCACTAGGTGGGCGAGAGACTTCATTTTGAGGAGCTTAAAGCAGTTTAATGGGAATTAGAGTGAAATGATCTTAGAAAGCAAATTATCCTGTATTTGCCATTTGTGGGGTTCCTGGGCACCTTCCTTTGGAATATCTGGTAAAAATGGCTTTAGAGATCAGACACCAGAGTTTGTATCTCATCAAAATGAAAATGCCTTTCAAGAAACCAAGAAAAAAATTGTCTGCAGTAGTAATCTGATAATGCTGGGTTTTGGCTCAGATACAGCTTTGTATGTACTCCGTTACATGGCTATCCATGACTTCTCATATGAAATACCATGTTGTTCTTCCGTATATTGCTGTTTAAAAAAAATAACAAAGCAGTTATGATTGTAACAGTGAAATGTGTTTTATGATAGCATGGTGTGCAATATTCTGTTTATCGCTGCCTCGTCTTTCTTTTATACTGCAGAACTAATGAAAGGCAAAAAAAGTGCTAAAGGATTAATTTTTCTGATCTTTTGTCACAACATAATGCAGAATGCAGTGCCAGGTTTACAATAGTCGGGATACCAGAAGTGTTGATATCAAGAGTTCATGAAGAGTAAGATATATTGAGGTTTTGTTCTTCCATTCAAGTATATGCAACAAATTCAAAATATTTAATTCTACAATAAAGGCTTATAACAGTAGATCCAAAAGCCCATCTGAAGACAAGTTTCTTGGATTGTCAACTATGTCCTGACAAGGAGAGGTCTGTAGTCACCTTAAACCCAGGATACCAGGACATTTACTACTCGTACTTGCTCTTCCTGTGAGAAGCTGCAGGCAAGAGCCAGGAGTGTCCCACTCCCTCCCCTCCTTTTATCCCTGTCTCCCTCCCCAGCTGACCGCATATAACATGTCTCTGCTTCTGCTGACCACCTCCCCATCTGACCACCTTAAAATAAATGTTGAGGGAGTCCTGCTTTAGAAATTTCTCTTGAAAATTTTTCCATGGACAGATCCATTCAAAAAATGCTTATGATTATAGCTCCTGTCTTAATTGCCAAAATAAATTACTTCAGCTGGGAAAGTGAAGATTTCGTTAAGCAGAAAAATAAATTATAAGAAAAACAAACAACAGAAGTAGTTTATCTGCTATGTCATGTGCTGTGATTTTCTGTATTTCTTACCAAAACCTGAGAACATAGTATTGCCTGTAGCACACTGTATGTAGAGTACTAGGTCTCGTACAGCTTCCTAAATTTAATTTTTCATTATTACCTTAAAAGGTACGTACCAGGGGCAATGGACAGGAGGGATGCGACATGGATATGGTGTACGTCAGAGTGTACCCTATGGCATGGCAACTGTGATCCGTTCACCCCTCCGAACGTCTCTGGCTTCACTCCGAAGTGAGCAGAGCAACGGCACTGTTCTGCATGATGTCACTTCAGACAGTCCAGCTGGAACAAGAGGAGGTTTTGTTCTCAATTTTCACAGTGACCCAGAAGCCATGGGCATTAAGAAAAAAGGAGGCTTATTCAGAAGAGGATCCCTTCTTGGTAGTATAAAACTTAGAAAATCTGAATCTAGGTCATCGATATCTAGCAAACGGAGCTCTGTCAGGAGTGATGCTGCTATGAGCAGAATTAGTTCTAGTGATGCCAACTCTACGATTAGTTTCGGAGATGGTGACTGTGATTATTGCCCTATGGAAGACCATGTTGATGCCACCACTACAGAAGCCTATATGGGTGAATGGAAGAATGACAAGCGCAGTGGTTTTGGTATTAGTGAGCGTTCAAATGGTATGAAATACGAAGGAGAATGGCTAAATAACAGGAGGCATGGATATGGATGTACCATGTTTCCAGATGGCACCAAAGAAGAGGGAAAATATAAAAATAACATTTTGGTCCGTGGAATAAGAAAGCAACTTATACCAATACGAAACACAAAAACTAGAGAAAAGGTGGACAGAGCAATAGAGGGTGCACAACGAGCAGCTGCCATGGCGAGAACCAAAGTGGAAATTGCAACTTCAAGGTATGTTATTGCAAAATATATTTGTTTATTGCTGGATTCTCAGAAACAAAAATGTGTTACAATATATGAGCTCTTACTGTTGACAAAAGACTCAAAAGTGCAAGCATGTACATGTTGTCTTTAGTGAGTACTTGCTCACCTTCCAGTTTTCATTGACGTTAGTGGCATTACATGTATGAAACTTAGAACTTCAACTCATTTGAATAAAGATGTTCATACATGTTACATAATACACTGTGAAAGTAAATCTTCACTGCTTATACATTTCTGCTTTCCCTCAAGACCTGCTGTGTTATGCCTTTAAACCTGTTTGGAAAATAAAACTAGTGAGGAAACAGAGAATGATTTGGGGATGTGAGGTGAAGATTGAATATCTTCCCATAAACATGCTCCAGTTATGCTTATTGATCATATGTTGATGATTTTTCAGGTAGCGTGTGAGCCTCACTAAAGTTGCCCATTTGACACTGAGCATCTTAAGATGCATCTGTTTATCTGAGAGGCTGAGGTATGAACAGTGTAAGAATAATGGTCGAGTCTCCTGTGCTTAGAGGCTCACAATTCGGTTGCCAGGACAGCATCTGCTGAGAGTTTTGTGTGAGGATTCTTTCATTTTGAAGCATGGTTCTCCTGTGGCCTGAATTCATCTGGATCTTCTGACCACCACTTCAAATAGTGGTGGGCATCTTCCCCCCACCTCCCTGTCAAGTGTTTGAGATGGGAGAAATGTGGAGGTATTACAAGTGGGGAAAAAAGCCATTTTCACTAACCAACAACCAGGCAAAGTTGTCTGAAATGGAATTGTTACAAATTAAATCACTGCAGACAATTTTAATAGGTTTTACTATTAAGTCTGAGAGCTCTTTAAAAAGCTATTTATTTTTTAATGCCTTCCAATAGGTTTCTGTGACAGTTACTCTGTTGTTGTGTTTAGTTTGTTTCCTCAGGCAGACTTTTCTTGAAATATGCTGCGGACCAAAAAGAGACCAGAAATGTGCATGAAAGAAAACCTTCATGCTATTCTAGAAAGAGGATGTCACATTATACTTGTAGCTGAAGAACTGATTCCTGATTTAGTGTGGTCAGTTGTGTGTGCTCCGTGTCTATCCTTTTTTTTTTTCTGACAGTTGTAAAAAATACAGAAAAGACCAAAAACTGCCTAAATGGGAAAACTTGAATATGTGGAAGGTTCATAGCAAAAACTAGTTGAGACACAAACGTGCAGAAGTTAGCATACTGGTGAAGAACCTTTCTGAGCACTGGTCACCTAAGTAACTAGGGGGTAGCATTACTCAATTACTTCTATAAATATATGTAAGGCATTATATGACAGCATACCGCATTAGCAAAGCAGAGCAGTAATAGCTGACTTTAAGAAATTACTGGATCCCATTCATGTTTTGTCAGTACATAACAAACCCTAGTTCTGAAATAAATAAGGTGATGAGATATATGGATAGGGGCAGTCACCACTTCAAGTGTATATAAAGCTATTAAAAAACTGTAGTCTGAGACCATTAGGTTACAAGGCACAGCGTACGCACTTCCTCTTTAAGAAGGGATATGTCTCAAGTGTTGTGCTTGCTGTTCCTTCCCTTCAATTCTAGGCGAAGGACAGAGTTCAAATTACTTCTTTTGGAACAGTCCATGAAAACAGTGTTTATTTCTTGAAAGGATGTTTTTGAAAATGCAACAACAGAAGGCATGAGTTGTAGTAGAGCTGTGACCATGGGCTATTCCTTTGGTTTTTCAGCTGAGAATCTCTCTGAAACAGTTCCATGACTACCAGTATGGATAGCAATATTGCACATTCAGGTTTCCTCTCTTTCAGTAGTCTGTGCACTAGCTGTAGCGGCACTGCGTCAAAGGCAAAGAGATCTGACACCTAGTCACGCAGCGTCAGGCATAAAGATTACATTAACTTCACTTGTAAGTGCATGTTGGACTCGCCTAGCAAGAATGACACGACCCTTCCTATGTATCAAGTTTTCAGAATTGCCTTTAGTATTAAGCAGTGGGAGCAAGCCCATGGCATTACATGAATTAAGGGACTGTCAGGTACTGGCAGAGTGAGTAGCGCTGGCTATCTAAGGGCCAGACCATCTGGAAGAGATTCTAGAAGAGTACTGAGGAAAAACTCGTTTCGAAGAGCTGCTAAATTCTAGGCTGGCTGAGCTGCTATGTTTTCAGAACAAAAAACCTTGCTTGGTCCCAGTGAAACATAAGGACCAGCACTAGTTTGTGACTTTTTTTTTTTACCAGACTGACATATTAATAACATATTAATCCTTCAGACAGTAGCATTCCTGCAGTGTCTTCGATGAAAGTAAAGATGGTGGACTTGTCTGTTTCCTAACAGTCACTGCTACACAAAAAAATCCAGGAGGAGTGCCTGTTTTCAGTTCTCTGATGTGTAATAGAAAGGTGGTTCTACCCATGTGGCATAATCTCACCGTGCGCTGGCCTGTGAAACCTTCTGCGTTTCAGACCTGGCAGATGTCACCAGCAATGTGTGCTCACTGTAGATTTCCATTCCATCAGTGGAAGAACTCTGGATAGACCATTTCTCACCCCCAAAACCATCAAATGTCTAGGTTTCCATACCAAAGAGCTAGAAACCCTGAGCTTAAGCCAGATACCTTCGTTTTCAATGCACCTTTGAGTTGTATGTTGTTCTTCCTGTGTTTTTTATTCCCAAAATAAATATTCTCGGCCAAATGAAACCAGACCATACTCCTCTTCATAGCTCCCTGCTGGTCATGACAGCTTTGGCTGTTAGTTTGACCTGTGACAGATGTCCACACAGTCGTCAACAAGACCAACCACTGTTTTGCTTTATATTCATGATGTCTTTTCATGTCTAAAAGTCCTCCTTAATAATCTGTGCAGTCTTCCTTTGTCTAGTATGGCAGTTTGGTGTACAAAAAAAAAATCTGAAAGTTGAGTTAAATGTTGCTTCTCTGAACCTGAATTTACATTGGCGCTCCTGACTCAGCCTTTGGGTTTTTGAGGCATTTGTACTGAAGTGTTTTAGATATAATAGCAGCATTTCTCAAAAGTAATCAGATCACAAAACTGTGTGATGTATAGAAGCTGCTGTATCAGGGACATAGTTACCAGCCTCTGCTACACAGATCTGTATACAAAGCAGATTATAAATTAGCAATGAATAAAAATGCTTTTAAAATTATACCCCAGTTTAACAGTCTAGATTATGTATTATAATTTTACTAGCGATATTTAAGAGAAGATATTATGGCATAAATGTAAAAATCCAAGAATTTTAGGAATTTCAGAAGTATATTCAATGTTTTCCATTTGAAAATATTAAAAAGCTGCTTTTAAAAAAATCATTATTATAGGTAGTGATTAGGTCAAATTCATCTTTAACCCATTTGTGTTAAATGCAGTCAGGTTTACTCTAGATGCCTTTTTTGGGGCTTGGTGTCAAAAAGGAAAAGCTGCCTTCCAGAAATCTTTGATTATTCTTTTCTATTTTATTTCAAGCACATGTGAAATGCTTCAAGATGCACATTTGGAAGAGCCCTTTGGATGATGTTAAAAAGTCCCAAATGTCCACTCAAACAAGAGTCAAAATGAAACTTAGTTTGAGGATATCAAATAATTCTCACTGTAGGGATTTTGAACTTCCTTTTCATCACTGTCATGTGTCTTATTCAAAGATATCCCTCTGCAGTTCAATATGAACTGGAATCATGTTAGAGCAGTTCTTTCCTAGAAAGAAAATTACTTACGTTGTCATTAGAGGAGCTAGTTAGTGCATTATATTAACTTCTTCAATACCTATGATGGTATAAACTGTAACATTTTTTTTTCAGAATTTGAACATAAACTTATCTTCTAATACTCAGCATCACTGGATGTTTTTAAATGTATCAGTCCTGTAACTAAATATCTATCATTGGAAGCAGAAGGAATGATGTTTGTTTATGTACAGCCCTTCATATACCAGATTCTTTCTAGAAAAGTCAGTATTATGGGTTCAGAACTGAGCTCTCAGAGCCAGGCTTTTTTTTATTTTTCATTTTTTTTTCTTGCTACTGCTGAACTAGAAGTTCTCCTTTAAGTGTTGACTCTGAGGGGAAAAAGAACTGCAGGGACCCAGAGTGACTAGATAAAAGTACAGTAAGAGTAAGAAGTATGAATCGGAAGATAGTGTGTGGAGGAAAATGGAGAAAGAAATCAAATTTTAAAGTATTTCCTTGTTGATATTTTCCTTATCCTCCATTGATCTTTCAGGTCATAAAACAAGCAGGTTAAAGAATTATATTTTCTTTTTCATTCTCTTTTCCACAGAAGCTAAATACTTCTAATTGCTCCAGAGCTGTGAGTGAGTTTTAAGTAAGGTGTACTGTCATAATATGCTGTGAGAACTTTCGGCCACCTTGAAAGCAATAGTGTAATGGGTTTTCATTACATGAGCACTTGAGGTTTGGTGAAGGATAATGGTGCCTTTGTGTTCAGCACTGCACAAATTACCCTGTCCAGAAACCTTGCAGTCTGGGAAAATGGCAGTGCCCAACAAACAGAGAGAACCTGGCAAAAGACTGTGAAAGGACCTGAGATCAAGATAAAAGTAAAATTAATATCATGGGACTAATAACATAGAGCTGTTTCTCCTTGTTAATTAGCTGGCTTGTGCTCAGGGTGGTGACTAGCAAGCCTCCATTCAGGAAGACCTTTTAAGGGGAGCACTGAAGGGGGATTAACTGGTGTCTTTGCTGCAGCGATTTCATTTTTGGAGTAGCTTTTTTAGACAGCTCAATTTTATTTTTAACATGTTTGTGTCCAAGTCTGCAGATGCTATGGCTTAATTTCAGCCTTTGTTTTTTAATAGAAACTATGGAAACTCTGGTTGCGATCCTGTGTCACAAGCAGCCCGCTGTATTCTGTGCGGCTGTAGAGGAGCCTCGAGTTGGTGGACGGGCCACAGAAGGAAGGTGCAGGAGGATTGATTTCGTAGCAGAGACCCAGGATAACAATTTTTATTTCATTTGAGGGTGAGCCTGCTGCCACAGCCTGGACTTTCTTGGGTCCTTGCTCTCCCTTGCTATTATACTGGCCTCTTGGAGCCAATAGCTGTCTTGTGTAGTGCTGGACGCTGAGGATGATTTCGAGGGCTCTGATTTACCCCGAGCCCTGGCCTGGCGCTGCCCCAGCCTGGGCCTGGGTGCTCAGCTTTGGCTTCAAGTCACTGGGCAGCACCTGCTTCTGAATGGTGCGGCTCAGTTGTCCGCCCCAGACCACTAGTGTTCACAGTACTGCGCTTATATAAGAAACCAGTGCTTCTATTTTTCATAACCTTAATTCAGAGCAAGTTTCAGTGTATACTGCGCGGCACGTGGTGGGTTTATGCGTGTCAGGAAGGAGTACTGAATGGTTTAGTAGCCGGTTCCTCTGCTGCATTCATTGCCTTGGGTGACCAGTGCTCTCAGCTTGACCTGAACAAACTGTGATTTCTAGGGAGAGCTGGAATTATATGCATGTGGAATTATAGTTTGTGTCCACACTAGATAGCAGCTGCCACTCGTTACAAATGGCACTGAATTATGTGCACCAGACAGAGCTTTCCATGATGGATTTAGCTGACTCTACCAATCTCACTTTACTCAAGAAACTAAACTGGACACTTGCAAGACTAGTGCCTCACACGTCTTTGAGATGCTTTACTTATTATAGCTGAAATATGAGCATTGTGTTTAGGAATAAGATCCAACAAATGCCGAAGGTATTTATGTAAGACTGCTTGCTTGAGTACAAAGAGCTGCTTTAGGTTCAAAACAAAATGAGATTTAATCATTTTACTGCATAGTCCATTTGAAGATAACAAATAAAATGTTGTGGTAAAACTTAAGTCTTGAGCTACTATGGATAGTAATTTTAATGTTCATTCTGCATTCTTTAGAGGAAACCATATGTTCCTTCAATCCCGTGGGAGTTACACCACCAACTTCAGTGAGGCACATTTTCACTCAGATTTCACAAACAACTCATTGGTAAAATAATATAATCTTGGACTGTTCCTCTGTTATTTGCTGGGGAATGAATAATACATCTGTTTGAAATATACGAATTGTATAAACATCACTACACACATTTGATTTCTTTTCTTAGTATTTAATGCAGTAAGAGTACATGGCTGAAAATATGTAGAATAACTCCTGTACTATCCCTCAGCTGGAAATCTAAGAAAGTATTTAACTTTTTGATCATTACCTATATCCAGATAACACTTCACCTACAGCCATAAGTCTGAACAGGGGTATATTTGAATAAAAAAGGCAGTTCTGGAGTATAGCCAGTCTTACTTCGTGTTTGTATTAGACATGGAATTGTTACCCCAGAGTTGCTTTTCTAACTTGTTTAAAAACAAGAGATTGCTAATACAAGATTGAAAATATTCTCTGCTTTCAAAGCAAAAATGAACCAACACTGCTTTTAAAATAACCATCTAAGAAAGCCTTTTTTTTTAATATACAAACATTTTAAAAATGTTTCTTTGTTTAGATGGGTAAGGAATTTGTTGTCCAGTTTCCAGAATGTTTAATTTAGAAGCTGAAATAATCTTTACAGTGGCTGCTGAGCAGATGTATGTGAAAACACTAATGCTTTTTGTTGTTATTGTTATACTGAGATACACTAGCAAAAGACTAATATTGGCTTTGTAGCCAAGGAAAATGAGCTGTTTTGCAGATTCTTGCCTTAGTTTTTACACAGTGTCTTAGTTTTATCTGTATTAAAACAATTGTTCAGAAGCCAAGTGGCAAACAGCATCTGTCTCTACTGACTTTCAGGAGAGTTTCTGTGATGGAAATAAATCCATGTTAAAAACCAAAATCTGGATCGTTTGTACTGGTTAGTTACGTATGAACCATAGTGTAAAGCCATTAGATTTACATTATCGATTGCTATAAAAATACTCTCAAAAACAAAAAGATATTTTATATTTCTACTGTATTTAGTACAACTAAATACATACGGCTAGTGTACTAGTCAGAGGTTAAGCAATTTACTTGATATTTTGCTCAAAGACTAAACTAATTAATGCAGAACCTTCCCAGCTTTCTTCAAAGAAATAAGAAAACATGCTGTCATATAACTGTAACATTGTTGATCAGTGTTCTACAGAGTCGCATGTTCTTCAGAGAACTACAATGGTAAAAAATAGCAATTTAAATGATTTAGTTAATGGCCCCTACATTGATCTAATTATATATTTCCCAAATAATAATGGATTAATTTTCTGAAAACTGTTGTAGTTCAATGAGTAATGTTTGTTTGAATACTAATTGATCAATGATACATGTTATGACTTCTGTTCATTTTTCTGGTGATTAATACATTTTTTTATTTTATACATCTAACAGACATTAGTACATATTTTCATGCACTGACTTGGCTTCTTTTGCCAGCCTCACTGTGATTTTCCTCTTTTATTATTGCTCTATCTCTACTTGTTATGTTTTCTGCTTCTTCATTCTTCTACCGTTCTCTGCTCTCACTGTCTGGGGAGGCGGAGGCACAGTCTCTTTGTGGCTAGTGATCAGCAGTAAATTTCTCCTTATGAGCTTGTCTCCCCTCAAGCCCATATAAATGTTTAACATCTGAAACAACCTTTTTAGATATTTTACCAGTTCTGCTATATAGATGTGGTCTTCCAAGAGCTCATTCCTGAGGTCACCTCAAAGCCACTTTCTTTATTTATGAAGTTAGGGTTGTTCTGCCTTGCACATCACACACTTAAATTGAACTTCATGTGCCATTGAAGAGTGATCAGTGAATTTAGTGCAGCCCTTCTTTGCAGTTGTCCCTCAGATTTCTTTTCCGTAAGGCTGACATTCATAAGTTCTGCCACATACCTGTTCACACCTTTTCCCTAACATTTATGAACATCATGGGTTCTGAGCCCTGTGGATATCCAGTGGTGAACCTTGTCATTTGTGAAAAACAATAATTTATTCTATCCCATTACATTCTGTTTCTGAACTAATTTTTTATTAACTTAAGCATCTCATCTTTTTTTTTATTTTTTTATTTTTTTTACTCTTCATTTCTTCTACTTATTTTCCACAGAGGTTCTGGTGAGGAATGCTATACTTTGGTCCCACTACATTAAAAGCAGTGATTGATGGGAAAAGTACTGTTTTGTACTTCAAAGCCCAAAATTTTGTTATTGGCATCTGCCTAATATGAAGTCAGCTAAATGCTAGTTCTCAGCTCTGTTGTTCTAGGAGTTTAAGAAGAAAGGCATCTATTTCTCGTTCTTACCACTCTGAATCTGGTAGGCTGCTGTTAAGGCTTGTTTAGTTACCTTACAGCTATAGTGGAGCACCTCCACTTTGTGCTTGCCTGAGTTTGCTGGCATACATAAGATGAGTGAGAGGTCATTTTGCTGCTGCTGATACTTTGCTTTCTGGTTTTGAGGTGAGTCATTTCAAAGATCTTTCTTTCTCTGGATTTTTAGACCACTTCATAAATTAATGTGTTGGATTATGTTAGGCTTGCAGCTGCACAAAATGACTTAAAATCCAAATGTGGAAACAAGCAAGACTCCAAGATTTTCACTGTTGTGGTTGTCTTTTGGCAGATGTGGACATGCATCATAGCCCTGATTTGCTCCTGTTCGGAGCTGAGGTTTCATACCTGTTCATGGTTGGGAACTTGACTTCCATAGGGAAAAGAAAAAAGACCAAGAAATCTTAGTTATGACTAAGCTGAAGTGACTTCACAGGAACTGGCTCAGTCTGTGTATTCAGCCTGAGTTCACTTTTTTAAGCTCTGTCACTTACTTTATTAGGATATGCCATACCAGTGAAGAGTCTGGGTTTTTTCTAATGCAGAGTTTATACCTGTTTATACCTGACTGAAATGGAACAAATAAAAATTAGTGTGTATTTTGTACACTCAAAATTTAGATCACCTGCAAAAAATCTAGTCATATTACTTGTTCATAATTGAACTTTTAAAAAAAATACAGTTTGCTGTACTGCTACTTGTTATGAAGAAAAGACACTGAGCATTTTCATCTCGGAGTCTGTATCTGTGATATGCCCAGATGCAATGCTTTTCTGATGGAAAAACTGCTTAGTAGAGCTCCTGGGATGAACCTTTGTTAGTGGAAGGATTAGAAAAGTGGATAGCTTTTAGCTTTGATGGGTCTGCGAATGCAGAGAGCAACTACGCAAAAATATGGTTCTGAATAAGTTCACCAAGGAGTTTGTGCTAAATTTGATGTTTTCTTCAAAGTTTAGTTGATCAGGATATGCTCTAAATGGCTTTTAACAGTTTACTTTTAAGTTCCAACTTTGAGATGTAATGGGTATTTGATTTGAATTCATCTGCTCCTTGCAGTTATGATGATTAAAAAGCTATAAGGGTGATCTTGAGGTCTAGTTTAGTTGTGAGTTAACTGCTTACAGATGGAGTCCTTGCATGACACAATGAACGCTGGCTGTGGACCTTAGTGGTGAGTGGACAGTAGGAAAGAGCTGATGTCTCTTTCAGGAAGCCTGGAATAGAGTACAGATAGGTAAGCTGTCAGAAATATAGCTGTACAACAAAGTGTCAGAGATTTTTTTCTGGTTTTGGCAAGGATAAAGCCAGACTGGAATCCTTTCCATACAGAACACTCTAAATTTCAGACCAGTATCAAAAAAGTCCTCAGAAGTGTTGAGCCCCTGGTGTTTGAGTAGGGCTCCTACAAGCATTGGTCTGGCGAAACCTGTGAGCTGGATTCCTCCCAGCAATAGTCCTTCCATTTATTTGCTATATCACAATATATTTAATCAGCTGTTTGTAGTAAGGCAGGCATTTTTGATTGAAAATTAAAGAACATCCTGACTGATTCTTCATGGGCCAGTCTGAGAAAAGTCGGCTTAAATTGTCTTCAGAAACCTTGCTTGCCTGTTCAAGGTCACTGACAATATAAAGAATTCTGTTCTGCTTTCATTGTATGTAATCTGATACTTAAAAACGTACTTTTCTCTGAAAGAGGATGAATTTGCCTTGAATTTGCCAGTACATGAAAATGCATATTCAAGTGATGTATAACCTAGCACTGCTTAATCCAGTCAAGAAAATGGTTCTGATTTTGCATAGAAATTCACCTTGCAGAATCATGGTGATGGTTTGCTCTTGGTTTATCTGCTTTTATACACTCGCTGTTAGATTTAAAACCATTTTATGTCATCTGTCTGACTCTGAAACCGTTTATTGTCTCTTCCTTAGTAAAACTATCTCATGTCTTTGAGATGTTACGATCTTTATCTTCTTTGAAACTGAATTGTCTCATTTTGCAAGTAAAAGTTTCAAGGGAGATGGAAATTGACTTTAGGTACAAGTCAGCTGAGGAAACAAGCATTTTGTACATAACTTTGACATTTCTATCTATTAATAAATGAAACTTTATAAAAGTAGATTAAAAAGATTTTTTTAACAGTTAAATCTGCTGTATTTTGATTCAGATTACAGTAAGGAGTGTTTTAACTCATGTTATTTTTTTCAAGAATATTTACTGTTTAGAAACTTTTTTTGTGTACTTTTCCCTTCCTATTCCCATGCTTTCAGTTTAAATATGTTTTGTTCCTTCCAAGATGAATATGAAGTAGAATATAAGGGGAAATGAATAGCAAAATTCTGTTAATATCCGCAATACTAAGCATTATAAACCCACCTTTTTTTAGTTTTCATGGTCATATTTTTCTGTGAAAGATTTTAAATATAATCTCAAGAATTTATTGCTTAATATAATAATCATTTAACATTTATGCAGCAACAGTGTAATAAAAAGGAGCCGAGAGTAAAAATGGAAGTCCTGAACTTTAGAGCTATTACAAAATTATATTAGTATCTCTTTACAGTTCCTTTATTGTCCATTCTCCAAAAAGTGCTGGGTTTGGTTTTTTTTTTTTTTAGAAAAAATAGAAGTAGCTTCAGGATTCCCATGTAGCATAAATTTCATATAGCACTCAAAAATTGCCTACACACTAATTTTCAACTTGCTTGATTATCTTGAGGTATCACCAGCTTGTTTTGCATTATGAGATTGCTGTTTGAAGCATTTTAGTGAAAAGTTTTCCTTCTTTGTTTTAGCACTTCTGTTCAATTATGTATGTATGAGTGTCACCTATTCCCAATTACAGATAATCCTTGTTTAGAAATGGATACCATTACCAATAATCTCAGGTACTTTTTTATTTTCTAGAGAATGTAAATTCCTTGTCAGTGTCCCCATGTTTTGGCCCTGTTACTGCTATCAGCGTAATGCATTTTCTTCTCTTGGAAAGAAATGCATTTGATGGATTAGCAAAGCACTAAAAATACCTTCGCTTAACCACCAAATTATATAACCATCCGATTTCTGTTGGCTGCTGGTTTCATGCTGTGGTGCGTTTTAGAAATCTTCATTTTACAGCACATCAAGTGAAAAAAGTTTTTGATTTACATCAGATCTTCTTTCAGGCTTTCAAGTATCTTTTTTTTAGATGTATAATTTTTCATTCAAACGGTTAAAAGTAGGATTTACTGAAAGCTTCTGATAACTATTGTCACTTAAGTATTTGAGAATGCTGCTGCTTTTATATATTTCCTTTTTTTTGATGACTATGAGGCAGTATGTCTGATGTTTTCTTCGGGTTTGTGGTTTGTTTTTTCAGGGGGGTATTTTTTAATGAATAGTAATTCCACTGCTGAGGGTCATGGTCCTCTGAAATAAAATGAGTCATTTTTTCTAGAAACATTTTTATGTATGCAAGAGAAGATTTGGTCATAATGACCAGCTGTAGAGCTAAATGTCATAATTTTTCTGCACATTTTGTATCATTTGAAATAAAGGATTTTCTAGTTAATCTGTTCCAGATACCTCTCTATAAGGAGACAACAAGAAGAAAATTTATAATCTTCCCTTGGATTAATTAAATCTTTGTCATTTCAACATTTTTCTCTAAATTTACCTTAAAGATCTAAAGTGATTTGTGTCTCAGTATGCTATTCCAGTACTTGACTAGGACTAGTAGTAAGTTGATACTATAACTCAAATTCCCTTTGCATTGGTGAATGAAGAAAAAAGAGGCTCAATTTAAACATGTAGATAATTAACTGAAATGCTCATCAAAAATGTTTGTGATGAGAAAACTTTGTAGACTGATGGCTTTTTTTTTTGTCTTTATGGCAAGAAGCTCCTGTTGCTTTGCAATGGAACCCTGGCCTGTTGTCGAGGGAT
>VZTO01001348.1:6601-41235 GCA_013400615.1 Syrrhaptes paradoxus
GGCAATAATGGGTGAGGCTGAATGAGGAGTGTGTGCTCTTGCCAGTGCCAATCAGCAAGCGGAATACAGGAACAGCATGTGTATAATGAATAAAAGAGTTGTTTGAGCTCCTGACAGCCACAGGAAAGGCTAAAAATGATATCCTGTGCCTGCTCTTCCTGTTTCTTCAGTGGTGGCAAGGTCTGGAAATTAATGGTACCTCAAGCTAACTCAGTGATATCTGTAGTCTTCACCTCTTCTGTGAAACACATGATAAGCATTAGCCTTAAAAAACAGTGAAAAAGAGGAAATGTTGATACAGTAGTGCCCCACACCAGTGTCAGTGCCTGGAGGCTGTGGCCATGCAGAGCTGGCTAAAGTCACTCATGGGGGAAGGAAGGAGCTTCAGAAGGACATAGGTTGGCACAGGAGGGATTCCAGATGGAGACAGGATTTCTGAGCACTTTGCATCTGGGCACAAAGCCCTCTGATTACCTTTTATCTGCCAGTATGAAGCAGAGGAATGTTTCCCAACTTCTGCTTTTGTGTAGGAGCAGCCAAACAGATTTAGAAGACATCAAACTCTTTCCTTTAGGGTCTTGTTGATTCACTTGTTTAATCGTGCCCTCGTATGGGTGGACATTATTGGAAGGACACCGTGGCTTGGCCTTTTTGGAGACTGGTTATTGAATATGATGGTTAGATTCAGTCTAAGTAATTGCTGAGTTTTATTCGCAAAACTAAAAAAGAGAAAACTTGATAGCTTTTGTTTTACATGTAAAAACTTCTCCCCACAGTTCTCTTTAGGGCATTTCCTTTCAATGTTGTAGGTACAGGTGGAGAAGATGCAGCTCTTGCTGTTGCCACATGGAAATGAATAACGGTTTTGGGCAAAGACCAAACTCAGTTTCCAGAAGGCTGCTCTTTCCTGCCCATTCATCTATATGATGTACAAAATGAACCCAAAATACACAGGCAGGAAAAAAGGACTGTTTAGTATTCAGAACTTCAAAGACATTTAACGACATTGTCTTCACCTAGGAATCGAGTTATTTCTCCAAGAACTGTACAGAGAACACTTTGCTTTCAATTTACAGCATGGTCTGTCAGAACATATTGCAGTGTCCTGCAATCGCTGAATTTATACCAATAAAGGCCCTGAATACCTTCTTGCAAATCTGCCTCGTCAGTCAGTGTGTTGGAGATTTAGATCAGGACACATATTTTCTGATGCTTTTTCCCAGCCTTGCTACTGTTTCTGGAGGATGAATGTTCTACATGAGAGAAGTTTAAGAGCTAGGAGCCCTGTGGTTTAAGCAGTAGATGGCCTTCAGATAATGTGTATGAGCTTCATGGAGTAAACTAGTTAATGAATGCCTTAGTTTCCACTTCTTAAATTGGGATAACCCCCTTCTTTCTCTTAGACCTTTTCTCCAGTCCGAATAAGTTGCAAATTCTCAGTTCCACAAACAGGAATTACAGGGCTTTAATGTTTTCAAGTGAAGCCAAGACTTACCAGGTCTGATCTGTAATAGCTAGAACTGCCCTGCATACACATACGAGGACAAAACTTTGTGTTTTACCTGGATTGAAAAAGTTATAGAGTGTCCCCTAAAGTTCTGTGTCTTCTTTTGGAGTGATTAGAACATTTTGTTATCTCATTTCTAATTTCATCTTTGGCTTTTTGCTGATATTGTTGATGATAGCAGGACCGAATTCACCAACTCATTCCAAATTTGCCAGCACCCTAATGACAACCAAGCTATTACCAAGGGTCTGTTCCTTGGTTGTTGTTTTTGACTGATTCTGGTTTGCTTTGGGTCAGGTCTTATGGAGGGCAAGAGTTTTGTACCATGCTCTACTGTTCCACTAGTGAGAACCAGAATTCTTCATTACATAATTTCTTAGGCTACCTAGCCTCAACTTTTTTTTTTTTTTGTGATTCATGCTTTCATCTGTACTGCACAGCAGCAAGCAAATATCTGTTAGTTTATCGTAGGAGAGTGACACGCTCTTCTGTGACTAGGTTAGGAGTTGGAAAGACAGTTCAGGAACAAGCTAGAGCTTGAATGGGAAACGAGAAGAAAAGCCCCAGATCTTGCTGGGAGTGTATACTTCTTCTGTTATGCTGGTGAACTTACCTGGCTAATGCTGGGTACTGTTTCTTTAATGCTACTGGCTTCACTCATTCCTGGAGATATGAGGTATTGATTCATTCCAATTTATTAAAGAAACAATCATACCCAACGGCTAGTTTCATCAAGATGTTCAGAAGCAGAAAATAGGTCTACTAAGTTAGCCTCTTAAAAGAAAAAAAAAAAGGGGGGGGGAATCATGCCAAATCTAATTAAATGCAGGGGGGTTGGTTTGGTTTGTTTTTTAATTTGGCCCCTCCTTAACTTCTGGAGCTATTTTGTTAATGGTACAATAGCTGGCATGTGCCCACGCTGCCTCATCTGATTGAGTGAGGTGTGTAGCATGATGAGCATATGCAAAGAGAATATGCAAAATCCACTGGGGACGCAGAGGTTTCCACAGTAATTTTGCAGAAATCCATAACAAATGCATTGTTAGGTTGGTTTATTCCTTCTCTCTCCTGCTGTGTAAAGTATTTGATATTCAAATTAAAATGGTGCTTGTTTAGGACAATTCAGTTATAGAATAAGCCTGGTAATTGGTGCCCGTGGGACTGTTTACACTCTGCTTGGTGTAATCCACTTATGGAAAATTAATGAAAGGCGATTTCCTCCTCCGTTGTAGCTGTTTTAATATGTACACTGTGCTGTTTCCTCTTCCAGCTGAAGCTTCAGATGGTTATTTGGGGACAAAAGCTCCAGCAAACTAACACACTCCCTGGAGAGCTTCGTAGGGTTACGGGTGGCTTTGGAGATGCAGAGGTTGCACAAGCCCTGCAGCACCGTGACTCAGAAACACTCTCTGAACTACAGCTATTCCTACTGCTGGGGAGGACCAGGAGGATTTATATCCCTCCACGACACTTCCCAGTGGCAGCTGAGCTGACCTGGGGGTTCATCCAGCTGACAGATGCGAGCTGTCTGACTGTCCCCTCCAGACCACAGCACCGATCTGCACCTGAATGCTCAGATCAAGTGTTTCCTCCCTGTTCCAGCTCTGGGGAGCCAGCTGAGGGAGGGGAGGCTGCCTTTTATCAATAAGCACGTAGTTTGAGTCTGAATCTCTGTTGAGCTAACTGTAATTTATTTTTCAGCTTCCTTAACTAGCCACACAAGCTCCTTTGGTAATACTGAGGAAAAGGTAGAAGTGAAAAGAAAGGGGTCATTATGCGCCTATACAGCCTGCAATATACTCTGTATGCAGCATTTAGTGTGATGGGATGTTGGTACCACTTCTTATGTACTCACAAAAACATTACTTTCCTGCGGGTTGGTGAAGGGAGGAAACCTCTCAAATGCCTGAACTGAGGCACTGCGGTCACTGTGCATGGGTTTCCCATTTCCCATTATGTCAGAGGAGGGGAGAAAAGAAAAAGAAAAGCTAATATTCCTCCTTTCCTCAGGAATATTTTCTAGTTGCTTCACAGGGACCTGACTATAAGTCTAGGCTGTGTGTGAAAAACTAAACATTTCAGTAAATAATGTTCAATTTTACAAAAGGGGCTAATGCAGTGTGGGCTGTGGGAGCCCTGAGTCAACAAGGCCAAAGCGAAGAGCTCTAGTTCCAGAGCAAATGGCAGCTGCAGAACTGGGAATACTAGAGTAGAGGTAGCATCGTTTTGTTATTCACAGTGACTACAGAAAAATTTGCTGAGGAAATACCAAATGCAGAGAGCTGGAGGTCAAAAAGGAGAAGAAAATCAAGATGATCCTAGAGAAATTGCCAAGCTGCACTGCCTGAAAGAAAGTGTAAGGAAATCATTGCCTCTTACCTCAGTAATAAAGCATCAGGGGTAACACATAGGAAATACACTCAGTTTGACCTGAGCCTGTTAGCTAGATCCCATCTCTTCCCTGTCTTATCCCAAATTCCCTTCCCTCCTTCAGGCAGTGGACAGAGTATATTTTCTTTATCATTTCTAAGAAATGCCTTTTCTCTTTCTGTGCTCAGTCAGGCTTTCTATCTGGACTGTCACTCCTTTGAATCAAAAATACTGTAGCATAGCCTTCCTAGTGTCCTTAAAATCTGCATCATTCTCCCTGACCCAGACACAGTTACAAATGCTGAAATCATCTTTCTGATTATCACTTTGCCTGTTCTCCTGAAACTCCTTTAAGTGAGGACTTTTCAAGTCTCTTCTGATTGACATAATCTTTGGAAATCCAATCATTTCTTCCGTACATTTCTGCTGCTTCGTTCCTCAGGTGTGGAGCATATCCCTGGACTGAGGTATCTGCTCCTTCAGCCCATCTCAAGATCTTTCTCTTCCGTGCTTCTGCTGAGAAATGACTTGGGTAAGGTTAGGTTGACCAAAAGAGACAGGGGGGGACGAGGGAGGTTGTCCTTTATTTGTCTCCCTTCATGAATAAATAGCAGAGGGCAAACTCTCCCTACATATTTATGTGCAAAACATGGCAAAATGTGTTATTGTACGTGCATCTTTCTCTGTATGGTCTACTAATGTGGTAACACTTGTTTGGGAAATGTGGTGTTTGCCAGGTAGGGTCTTGCCAGTGTGGGCCACAGCTGCCATGCTTTTTGCAAGTTCAGAGCTCAGGGTAAAAGCAGCAAATGCTTTGCTCAGCTGTTGTTTTACCTAGCTCTGCAGCATCTCACACCTGTTCTACAAACTGTGCAACAAACCTCACCTGTACAGTGCTGTGTCTTGACTATTAAAAGCTTGATGTATTGCACACAAAGCCCAACTCATAACGGCCTGCGTTCCATGGTTCATTTAGTGTCATTCTGAGGAACATCTGTCTTAGCTACTGGCAGCGTGATCCTTGAAAACAAGCTCCATTTTGCATCTCTGCCCTTTGGAAGATGGGGAAGATTTACAACCTGCAAATAATGATAGGTGAACTTGTGTCCTAGGGAATGGGATGGAGGCAATGAGCTTGAGAGATGAACAACTCTGGGGTCAGCTGGGTGTTCTCCCTGGTGTTATCAAATAGAGATGGATCAGATTCACTCTGCCTCACCATTCCGCTGTGTTCCTGTGCGAGAGTTGAACTTCCCTGTAATGCAGCATTTTCCAAACAATGGGCCCAGCTACAAGATGTCCTCAGAGATGGACTGGAGAAGAGACAAAAAAGCTTTCTGAAGGCTTTTATTCAGTTTGTCAACACTCAAAGGGAGTTGGGAGGAAAAGGGATATGTTTTGTGAAAAATTACATTTCCTCAGCAGTCACTTGAATGTCATTGAGAGGGACTGTCTGTTATCTCCAGGTGATTGGCACCTCCTGCTCTGGGTTGAAGGAAACTATCTGTTCGTATTAACATATTTTTTATCCATTTGTCACTTTTGAAGCCCCTGTGGACTTCAGTTTTACTTTAGGCATGGTTAGCTTTATTATAATTTCATTTGAAGAAAATGATGAAAGGGGTTTGCTTGACAAGTGTCATGTTTCCTCGGGACTCCTGGGTTCAATGACCAAGATCTCCAGTTGTCTTTTAACAAGCCCATCTTGGGTTTTTTGTGTATTAAATTATCTTTGTGGATACTAGATGTAAATGGTAAATATTCATTAACTGGGGGAGCTGTGTTGCACTTGCTGTGTAGCAACCCAGCTGTGGAAGACAGATGCAGTCTGTGGTCCACTGCATGATCTGGGCAATGTTTTATAAATGGAGAATTGCTTAAACAGGGTATGAAGCTGAAATCTATCCTTCATGAAGTTGGTGGAAGCCTGCCGTTGAATGCGGTGGGAGATGGGCAGTAACTTGCTGTGTATTGGTTCTTACAATATGAATGCAAGGGCAGGAGCAGAGAATGGTTTTGTTAAAATGGACATGGTTAGCTCTGATTCTGGAACTCCTCAGATGAGTAGTTGTGGTGAAATAGTATTTTGCACAACAAGCTCTCCCAAAATTAAATGGAATCATCTATGAGGAAGGTGAGGATGTTTGGTTCTATGCCACAGTTCTTGTAAGCAAGTGAAATGAAAGGAGACAAAAAACTCCTTGTAGTAGTGCTTTTCTGTTCCCTGACAGTTATCTGCAAGTTACTGGGAATAAAAGAGAGCAAGAAAAACAGGAGTACCTGAAAATCACTCCACTGTCTGTAAAACTTATGACAGATACTTTCCTTTAATTCATTCAGGAAATCGATATGTCTTACAGAATCATTTGACTGTGGTTGGCAGTGAAATGATAAATATACATGAAAACAGAATTGGATTAATAATTTTTGACAGGTAATATAATGCAGCTGTTGCTGAATGATATTAACAAGAGAAGGCATGTTAAGTCCCAATGTCAGAGTAAGGCTAGGTGGTTATAATGTCTGAATAAATTTCATGCTGTGACTGAAGACTCTCGATGGCAGGTGGAGATCGACAATATAAAGTTCCATTAAAAAGTCCTTTGCTTTGCTAATTCTTGACTCTTTTTACCGGTCAGTAGTCTGCTCATCGATCTTGGCTGACTGAAATAGAATTTCCCCATTCTGTCTGCCTGAGCCAATAGATTTCATTTGCAATATACCGAGTTGTGAAGAAAGTGGGAAAATTCACCCTCCTGAGATCGGCATCCCAAAGAAGGCTGTTGTCATCTGGGCAGGGCAGCATCTCTCTTCTAGTTTTCTTCTTTCCCAAGTGAGACTGAGATTTTTACATTTCTTTCTTCAAGGTTTACAAAATGGGTGTAAACGCATATGAAAGACAAAATGACCTTTGTGAAGGACATCAGATCAGGTTTACTGCAGTTCTCCTCTTCCAGTTTTTCTGTTCCCCTTTTCTGTCATTTTCTTTTTTGTGCTACCCTCACAGTCCAGTTCTCTCTCAGCTCTCACTTGTAGGGAATTTTTGCCCCCAAGTAATGCAAAGCAACCAGAACCCACTTATGGATTCCACCTGAAAAATGACATTACATGGTGCCATTTCCTGCAAAAGACAATCTCATGTTCTTGCTATTCATAGGATGCTGAGCTCAGAAAATACCTATATATGGCTTCCATAGGGCCATGATCACTTTCTAGGCTTGGTTGTTTGCCCCTACCTCCTATTGTGATATTTTAAGTACTAGCGACAACTGGTTTCAGCAATGTAAGTCTGGAGGCACTGATGAATTTGACGACTGTGACTTCAAGGTATGTTGAGCCCATCCAGGTAGATGTTAAATAGAAATAAATATATTTTACAGAAGCTGGAGACTGCTGAAGCTCCAAGGTCTACGTCTTCTTCCAGTCTAGAAATCAAGACTTTTTATATAAATCCTCATCTGAGCTTTACAGAGGGTTGCAGTGCAAGAGCTGTTCTGCAGAGGAAGAGGAAGCTAAAAAAATTCTTGCCTTCTCAAAGTCGTGTGGTAAAACATTTTCAACACTAATTTGAGACTTTGTAGTGAGTTGAACACCTTGAGTAAGTACTGAAAGACTAAGACACAAGGAAAGAGCTGGACTTCTTGCTACGTGGTTAGCTGCTCTGTGCTTCACCAAGGTTTAGACACATTCCCTATAGCAGAGAAAGCTGTGTCTCAAGTTGAGCAGCACTCAGCATAGGTTTCTGCTTCTATCTCAGTAGAGCTAGATCATGGGGGATTTTTTATTTGAGAAGTTTCTTAAGAAAAAAAACTCCTCCCTGAGTTTCTCCCAGTCCTTGTACTGAGCCTGCAGGCTCTCTAGGTGAGCGTCTGGTAGTGAACACACCATAAAGTGAAATCAGTTTCCAGACATTTTGCAGCCCTTTGGGACATAAGGTGCTGGGTGAGTTTATGACACAATCGTTGTCTGTGCTTATACATGGAACCTCATCTTTAAAAAGAAAAGATAACACTTTAATTGCATGTTTCCTTAGACAGATTCTAGGCTCACCAGTTGTTCAGAGAGACTGAACTTGGAGACCAGTTGCCGTGCATTTCAGTACNACTCCTCCCTGAGTTTCTCCCAGTCCTTGTACTGAGCCTGCAGGCTCTCTAGGTGAGCGTCTGGTAGTGAACACACCATAAAGTGAAATCAGTTTCCAGACATTTTGCAGCCCTTTGGGACATAAGGTGCTGGGTGAGCTTATGACACGATCATTGTGCTTACACATGGAACCTCATCTTTAAAAAGAAAAGATATTGCTTTAATTGCATGTTTGTAGTTTTCCTTAGACAGAACGCTCCAGACAGATTCAAGGCTCACCAGTTGTTCAGAGAGACTGAACTTGGAGACCAGTTGCCGTGCATTTCAGTACATACTGACATTTACTGTGTTAGCTCTTAAGTTAAACATGAAATCACTTATTTTCCCCGGCAAAAGCTTTTTGTCTGAAGGCTCTGTATCTCAGCCAGTATCTGCCTCCCCCTGCAACATGGCAATATTGTTAAGTGAGACAGTGGACAATACATACAGAGACGAGGGGAAAATGCACTGACACAGAGTGGCCCCAAACCTGGTGCTGGTTAATGTAATTTGCCAGAATTTTAGCACCTCTGCGATGGGAGACCTAGAGGAACCAGTGGGCATTCTTCTGTGGAAGGTCCTGTCTATACCCAGCAGAAAGACAGTATCTCAGTAAAGAACTTTCTGTCTAAAACTGCCGTCTCATGAGTGTTTTGTGTTAGTCACGGTTGTCTTCTAAAGGCTGAGGATTGCTATAAGTGATGAAGTGAGTGCAACTTAGAAAAGGCTCTGGTTCAGTACTTTCTGTAACAAGAAGAAATGGTTAACATGGGGAAAGGCTGGAATTAATTGAATTGTTCAGCCGTAGCTCATCTACTGTTCTGTCATGAAACCATCAGGACTGCTATTTTATTACTCAGACAGGACCTGGAAGAATATTTTAGTGAGACAGAGTGAATAAAGTGGCAAGGAAAATAATAGGTAGAACTGGAATTACACAACTCTTATTATAGCTTGTTTCAATGATTATTTTAATTTAATTGATCAATTAGATAAAATTATATACTAGCGTGCTGCTGGAACGGGCCCAGATGGGTGCTGCCAGTATTCGTAATGTCCATCATACCAGCCACAGATGCCCTTAAAATGATTTACCTGATGGAAAAAAATGTTTTTCATTAGAACATTACTTGTTATCTTTACAAGACTATTTAAACTCCCAGTTGGAGTGAGGGCTTGATACTGTTCCTGTTAGAAGTATTCTGCCAAGCATACAACCCATAGATCTTGAGACAGACAGGTTGACTAGCTTTACAGCTTCACATATCAACTTTTACAGTGATTAGAAATTAAACCACATCAGGAGACTAACCTCCATACCTGGGTTTAATTTCCATCAGCTGGAAACTGTTTTCTAATATGTTATTTTTTGGGTTTTTTTTCCCTCTTGCCATATTCATCTTTGTTTCTTCAACACGTATCAGCAATTTCTGCATAATTTGGTCATGCTAGGCTTTGAATAACATAGTACTTAAAAATAAAGTAACTTTTTGTTCACAGTTCTCAGAAATGACAGAAATGACCTCTTTCAGTGTGATTTGAAATCTTTTCTGAATAAAGCTTTATCAGTCTCGTGTGTTGGGCAAACATCATCACCATAAAAACTAGTTATATTCAATTAAATGAAATGTTTTCAGAAAGCATCTGATTTTATCTAGGAATATTTTGTTTTTTATTTCTGGGAACAGACCAAGCTCTCTTTTTAGCCAGCTTTTATTGTCACCTTCTTTGGTTTTTGTGCCTGATAAATGTCAGTGTTTTGCAAACGTACGGGTGACAAGATTGGAAAAGTCTTTGTTCAACTTTCCACAAGAAAGAAGAAAACCCCATTTGTGTAATCCTAATTCTGACAGTTGTGGTGAAGTAGAGAAGTAAGGCACTTGCCTTAATAGCACAAAATGTGTGATAAACACAGATAAACACGGATCTCTGTGCTCTGTTTAACTGATGTCAGCCAGAGCCTAGACGTTCCTTCCAGAGAGAGCAGCGGTAAGAGGAGGTGTGTGCTAAGCGCTGGGTGGCTGAAATACTTCAGGAAGGCTGAAGTCTTCCCTGGCCTTTAACTCTACATGTTGCATCGGCATGTTCCCAGGAATACAGAAGATTAATATTTTCTGGTAACTATTTGGAAACTTTCAGCTGAGTAATAAGGTAGATATTCTACTCAGGAACTCATTTAGTCTGCTTCTGTGTTTCTAGCTTATACTGTAATCATTACATGAGTTACTAGCCAGGCACTCAGGACAAGTGATGTGCTGTGGTTTGATTCCCCCCTGCCATGCACTTCGGGTGGTTATTTACACCTGCACAGAGTGGATGCAAAGTGGTGTAAAGGGATTCTGCCCCTTACATTTGTTTTAGATATGTTGCTATGAGTACAGTGAAGAGAGAATTGCTAAAATGGAGTAAGGCGAGTGCCTGCTGTTTCCAGTCTCATGCACATTGCGTGCTGCAGGTGGATCTGTAATACGCAGCTGTGCATCTTCTTGGTTTGTAACACTTGGGGAACCTCTGCAGATGTTATAACCCACTCACCATTACAGGGCAGTCCAAACTCCATCCTAGGACATCAGGATCCCAAATTCCTCAGCTTGTCTTTTCTGATTTGGGGCATTTTAACATCCAGCTTGCACAAGGTAAAGGTCTGCAAAAGACAGACACGGACTGATCATGCAGTGAGCTGATGGTCTTGTTCTTTCAGCAGGAGACTGAAAGAAGAGACGTACGCATACTACTTGTTTCTTTAGAGCAAAAATGTAGATTTGTTCCCAGTCTGTGCAGTTTTTGTTTTTCTTCGGGGGAATGAGATGAGTTGAGGACAAGAACCTGAGGATGAAGAAGCTGTTTCTAGTGGAGGTGTGTTCTAAGTTTGCTGTGTGGCATTGTAAAATAAGGCAGGCATTTGCAAATAGGAAACTGAGGTGGGGAAAAAAATGAGATGTCTATATTTGTTCTGCAAGTTCATAGCAGATGCAGAGATCAGTGTTGTTTTTTTTGTGAATCATATGCTTTAACCAGCTCTCGCTGTTTCAATGCTAATGAACAGCCAGGCTGTGACCGGGTCCTGCAGAACAGCCTGCGGTAAGGCCTGTTGTGCTCTTTTTATTGCTGCGTTACTGCTCATCTCTCAGTCTCATGCTCCCCTCGAGCAGGAATGTAACCTGGAAGGTGCAGAAGCTGACTCCATGTGAGCAGACTGTATCTAGCTAGGAGCTGTATGATCAAACAGCAGAGCGGTGAGGCAGGAGCTGTGTCTAAGCCACGCTCCCTTCCTCAGGCGCCTCGGTGCCAATCCTACACGAGGCGCTGAGCAAAGGCTCGGTCCAGGTCATGATTAACTACTAGGTGGGTGTCTCTTTTCATTAGATTTGATGCTTGCTAAAGACTCCAGGCAAAGCATGAAATGTACTGGGATCCTGGAAAAAGAGGACACACAAAACCGCCTCGTGTCCATCTCTAAAATGATATGAGTAGCGTATCTGATTTATGAAAATGTATAAATGTGACTTGGGAACAGCTTGCGCTTTCACACTGCATAAAAGGAGACGACAAGAAGAGGGAACTCAAATGTCTGAGCATACTCATGTATACAAATGACTGTCATAAATCTTTTTGCATGATTGCTTTGCTTTGTGACTTCTCTTTGGGGAGTTCTGCAGGGGAAAAAGCCCTACAGTTTGCGAAGCTGGGAAAAAATTGCAAAAGAAGATGAATTTGCTGATAGAGTTATGCAATTCATGTAGAACATATTTGGTCTGCTAATCAGAATGGAAGGGAAAAGCCTAGACAGTATTGTTGGTTTAAGGAAATTGAGTTAAAAGACCAAACATCCTGGGTGAGACTGCTGCAGCCCTCAGGAGGGGAATTAGAGACAGAGCCCTGCAAACCCTGCTGGTGTCTCGTGACTGAGGAAAGAAAATACTTTATTCTTGCAAGATGAGCTCGGGAGAAAAAAAGTTCCTTAGCTGGTACAAATCTGCCTTGACGTTGGTGCTCATTCACATTACCTGCAGATTTGTTCCATAACATCCTCAGTCTGGGTTTAAAGTCACTCCTGATAGTGGTCTAGCTCCATCAGCCTGAAGGATTCAGAGCTCCCCAGAAAAGCAAGATAAACCCTGAGGAGCTCATCTCCCGTGGGGATTAGTGCTGTCACAGCCAGATTGGATCCTGTACCTCTGTGGCTGTGCAACACCTCTGCCCTGCTCATTTCCTCAAACCTTTGTTCCCCTTTGTCTCTTCAGGCTGGATGGTGGGTGAGTCAGTTACCCTTGTGACCTGTAAAGGAGGAGCGAGTGAATTCAGAAATAAATGGCAGAGAGGGGAAATGAGTGGAAAGACAATGGAAAAAGAGCAGCTAAACTGTTTGTGCCTTTGTGAAGTGTCTGACAGCGCTGTGCTTTTCCAGGGAAGCTCCGTCCTCTGCAGGGGGAAAGGCTTGCTCTCCGGACCAAGGCGGAGGAAGCATGACTGGCAGCTCTGTGGTTTGTTGCTGCCTCTCTGACTGTGTGAGCCTGGTGTTGGTCTGAGCTGTACATCCCACTGTCGCTCATGAGTAATATTGCTGGGGCCCAGGGCAGACCTGAGAGGTGTTTCTGCAATTAAGAATTCCTGGTAATCAGCTAGGCTTTTGCAGCATGCTTGTGGAATACTTAAACAATATAGAAATCATATTAATACTTATAATATTCATAGTTAAATAACTATTAAAAGTGCAATAAGGTATCTCCAAAAGGGATATTTGGATAGTAAAGAAGGATTTCCTTTGACGGTATTGAGGACTGTTTGCAAACTATGGTGAATGTGATTTGATTTTCTGAGCAAGGGTATGCACATACGATAGAACAGCTCAGAGCAACACTCGTGATGGTGCCCTTGTGCCTGTCCTGAGATGACCGTAAATGATGCCAGTGAGTTCAGTCAAGCTGATCTCTCCTGCTCTTCGTAACATCAGCCATCTGGCTTCATAGCCTTTGCGTTGTGCATGACCAGCCAGCTGGCCATCTGCACATCTCGGCTTCCAGACTCCTCAGCCTCCCTTGGATAACAGCCGCCTGTGGGGCTTGAAGAGCTTCTCAGACTTCCATGAAGGTGTAACTTCAGAGGAACTCTTTCCATCATATTCAGTGAAAAGAGCAGTAACCACATGGAAAGGCCATACCTTTTCTTTCTGTTGTTGAATTGTGATGTAAAAAGGAAAAGAAAGATTATAGTAAAGTCTCTGTTAGTATAGGGAAGCAAATTCCTCAGTTGCTATATGCTTCTGTCTTTTTTTGGTTTTGTTTTTTGTTGTGTTTTTTTTTTAAGAAGCTAAGCTTTCCTTACTTATGCTAAAAGCAAAATAATTGTCTTTGATAGAAATTTGTTCCTTTCAGTTGAAAACCTCTGAATTTTGAAAGTTGCCACAGGCTCCCTTTTGCCTTCCTTCTCAAAGTTTTTGAAGAAACCAAAGAGATTCATACCAAGATGGGAACTACTGAAGCCTATTCTGTGGTCTTCTCATCCTGTGCTTGGTTCCTCCATTCAAAGCATTTGTTTAGTCAGACAACTCCCAGCAGAGCCAAGCTTTGCCTGACATCTGTTAACATGAGCGAATGGGTGCTGTCTTGGCTCATCTACCAAGGCATTTGCCTGAGATTTGAAATTCTCTTGAAAGTCCCAACTACAGCCATAGGAAGGCTGCCTCTTTACCTCTCTGGCAAAGGGAGCACAGCATCAGTCTGAAGGACTTGACTAAGGACAAGGGTAGTTGCGGGCTATCTGTAACCCACTGTTTCTTCCGGGGAGCAATATTTTGGGCAAGAAGCTTGTGCTAAAGGGAGAGTACCACATCCCACTGCTTTGTAGAACAGAGCAACAGAGAGCATATGGGACATATCTGCTGTAAAAGCCATTCTGCATGCTTTTGAAATAATCTTAGATAACTCAGAGAAAGGTACAGCTGTGCCTTTCATTGAGCAGCAATGAGGATGGTGAAAACTGCTTACCCCTCCTTATGCAGGCTTTTCTTTTACGTTAACAGCCATCCCTCTCCCTGGCTGGGCTGCCAGGGACTCACTTAATTTGTGTGCTCAGCAGACTAGCAGGATGGAAACTGTGCCACAAGCAGTTCTTGCTGCTGTCATCCAGTGTTCCATGGGATGTGTAACACCAGTAACTGGATGCAGCAGGATTGGGTGGGTTATTTCCCTGTGCTGGAAATCCTTCTAGTCTGCCCTTTTCTCAGACCTCCCTTCGTTTTTATTAGCAAGCCAGCTCTGCTGCAGTTTTCCAGGCACAGGTTAATAGGATAGATTAGTGGTTTATTACTATGATTATCTTATTGTTCTTCGTGTGACACTGACTATGAGTTTAAAGCGCTGCGTAAAACATAAAGGAGACACAAATCCCACTCATAAAATACAATCTTCAGATTGCAGCGAGTCTGCTCCTGCAGGCACCCGGGAGGCAGCGTGCTTGTTCCCGTTCACCTTCACAGCCTGTTATTGGGAGCAGGGGTGTTTGTACAGGCTTTCTGTAAAAAAAAATGCTTGTATGTGGCTCTTCAGAGGTAGATGCAGCCTAATTAGGAAGGGAATTTAAAAGGTTTCAGCAGGAATTTTCTAAAGCCCCAAGTCATTAAGGAGTGTAAGTGCCAAAGAAATTCAGTGACTTTTGTGCTCTTGAGGCCAATGCCTGCTTCTGAAATCTTTTTTGGTTTTGGTTACTGTTGTTGGAAAAACAACCGTATTTTATTAGCACACAGACTGAGTGTCACAGACCATTTCCGTCTCAAGCAATGATTTTCAGACCTCTTTAGAGCTAGACTGTGAAACCTACCAAATGTAGAGCCATTGGGCCTATTTCCCATTGGATTTACTTCCATCTGTGTACACAAAAGTGTAGAATCCACCCAGGAAAAATAGAGTTTTGCACAGGTTTAAATGACTGCGGAGTGCCAGGGTGAAGAGAATATGGCCTCATATTTCTCTATGGAAGACAAATAGTTCACAAAATAGGGATGTGATGTGGTTTGTGTTTTTGCTTTGCTAAGCCCAGGGGCCTTGTCATGTTGGTTTGGGAGATTGATACTTTCTTTACAGCTCTCTTCCTCCAGGAATATTGTGGGCTGGGAAGAAAAAATCTGCCAGAGAAAGGACTAAACTATGCAGCAGATAATACTGCGGCTCTTGATCATGGATATATTAAGAGTGTTTGATTTCTTTTTTAGTAGGTAAAATAATGGTTATTTTCCTCTAATCAAAGAGATTTGTCTTTTCACTCAACCTCCAGCCTCCCAGTGATGGCTTTTTCTTTTTTTTTTGTTTTTCTCTCCCTCCCTCTCTTCTCCTTTAAGTGCAATCAACAACAACAGACCAGGTCTACATCGTTTGATGCTTACAAAGTGATCCAATCATAGCTTCGCTTCTGGGCAGGAGTAAATAAATTCATCAAGCAATTGATGCTTTTGCGCTGCTGTTATGATAAATGTTGCCATCAATTATACCAGTATGCTCAGACTGCAAGGAGCAGAGCTAACTGAACATTGCTGCCTGAGAGGAATGACAAGAAGACAATATGTGTTGCCTCTGTGCTTTGTATTCGTAAACACAGCTCTCCAATTATACTAATTTGTTTGTTTGGATTAGGCAATAGATTAAGAAATAACACTGAAGCATAACATGCAGTGATATTTTGGCAAATGTGACATGATTCTCTGCATTGGGCCAGAATTAGCCACGCAGTGAGTGTTGTCTTATTGACTTTGAAGTTGTACCAGCTCCGTGCCGTTGGACCGTGCCGAAAGAGCAACCGCTCGTCTGGCTGGGACCTCTGCTTACTGCAGCACAGAAAGAGATTCAAATGTCACCTGCTCAATCCAGGACAAGGACGGTGTATGGTAGTATTTGAGAATCACTTTCTTCCACAGCTGACACTGAATTCCTCAGGAAAAAATAGTAAAAGTCCCAATACTGCAGGTGTTTGATCATTGTTGTTTTGAGGAGGTTGTAGGTGGTAGTATTGAGGAGATTGTCTGTTGTTTCAGGTGAGGACTGGCAATAATAAGGTAGGAACTGGCTTTTGTTTGATTTCCGCATTGGACTCAGTGCCCTTGCACTCTTGTTCCTGTGTGGTGTTTATCACAGTCCTTGCATAATGTGATTACAAAACAAAAGATTCATTAGAGAAGTGAAAACCAAACTAGCAGATAGGATACTTGAAAACCTAAAGCATATTTAACATTATTTAAGACATCCTTTCTTTGATCACAAACTGTGAAGAAAGAGAAGCGTTGCATGAATGGAAGGAAATTAATTAATTCAGCAGAGAGAGTTCCATTTTCTCCTTTTAAATTAATAAACAGCTAGCGGCTTTTCAGAATTGGACATTGTCACTGAAATATCTAGAAATGAGTGCACCTTACAGCTCAAAGTAGAAGTAAACCTAAACATCCTCTTCTTTTGCTCCAGAGTTCCCATGATAACATGTTTATTTGATTGGAATTCTAAAATTCAGCAAGCATGTATGGACCCCATATAACTGGCTGGTGAAGAATTCACCTGGTGTTTAATTTATACTCTATATTTCTACATTATTTTCATGCAGCACTTAGAGCCAGAACAGAGTCCTGTCTATGGTGTGCCATCCCAAGAGCTTTATTTCCCATGCCTGCTGTCTTCCTTACCTCTTTCATTTGCTGTGGTGGGGTAGCGTTTGCTCTTTGTTTAGATGGGAATGGAGAGGAGCCATGTCCAATCCTCCGTTAATGGACACTGCTGGTGTGGATTTCAGACTTATCTGCAGGTAGAATGTGGGTCAAGAAATAGATAATTCTTAGCACAGGTTGAAAATCAAACTACCCTTTCTGTCTGCCTCACCACCTCTGGGAGAAGACCGAACATAAATGACAATCGTATGTAAACAGCAGTTGTTTGTGTTATTCGCAGGGGGGAAAAAAGAGAACAAAAATACTGCAAATTGCTAAGTTACACTAGTAGGTGTGAGACCAGGGGTCGACCCAGCGGTGCAGCGATGTCAACACAGCTCTGAGTAGGGACAGAAATCCCCACGTGCGCAGGACTGTTGTGGACATAGGGAGTTCGTGCAGCTGGGTCCCTGGGGGATCAGACACTTTCCTGATCCAGGCAGAAGCAGTGGTGACTTGGGGAAAGCTCTATGAGAAAGTGAGTGCAACTGTACAAACTGAGAGTGTGATCCTCTGCATTTCACATATCACACTTCCAGCAATTTACTGGAGCTGGTAGAGGGTCTGGTTCTTTATAGTGCAGCATGGGTCATAGTCACTGAAGCATAAACTGAACACACACAATATGCAATATCCTTATTAAACACAGAGCATGGTCTGGAAACTGAAAGAAGACTGGACCCTGTAATCTGCTCTGCAGAGAGAGAACAATTGTGCAAGGCTTTATAAATGACATTTACAAATGATCAGAGGAATACTGTGCTAATAGCATTCAGACAAAAAAATTCACTGGAAGATAAGAAATGGGTTTCAGTCCTCATAGAAGTTCATTGTCTGCAGGATTTTTTCTTTTTAGCATTTTTTCCAAGTATTCATCTGCCTCGTTATCAAGAACTCAGGCTTTAATCTAGTGGAGTTTTGAGTTTCTAAGAAGGTGCTTTTTGTGTTTGCAAGTTGAAGGCTGATTGTGGGCATCGTTTACTCTGTTGTTCTGCTGGCTACTTCTTTATCTACCATAACACAGGTAATGAATGCAATTATGCCAGGATAAAGCAAGCGTCTGATCTAAAGCCTCTGCTAAAGAAACCATGCAACTGTCCTTGTGCTGCCTCAGGCTGAAGGTCTGCCCCCTGGGTGGTGTAAGCACAAGGCTTTCCTTAGATGGGACTGATGGCAGTGTCCAAGTGAAGGGTCTTGACTGATTTTTCAGACTAGAAAAGCCGACCTTATACATTCATGGGCTTCTGTATGAATGGAAAGTGCCGGGATTTTGTAATCAGAGCCAATATGGAAAAGGATTTTCTCATTCCTGGCAATCACAGATGTTGCAATAATGGATTTGGGGTTCAGAAATGAAACAAGAACAATGAGAATTTCACATCCTCCTTACTCTCCACCTTCTCCAAACGTGACTGAGGAAAAAGCTTTGAAATTAAGCTCAAAATTGCTTTGTCTGTTCTGTACAAAAGTAAATTGTGCTATCTCTGGAAGTGCTGAAGAACATTTTCAATGACTTTTTTTATTGAAAAGACATTGCACTGTCCCCTGTTCTGGGTTCCTATATATTTAGCTGCTTTGGGGGGGAAAAAGGACTGTATTCACATGAGTCATTTGCACCCTCTAACACCCCATTTCTTGTTCTGTGCAATGTTTGTAGAATGCTGTGGACTAACCAGCCTGTTACTGATCTAATTGTAATTAGCCACAGTGGTGACACACAGAAAAGAAAGAACTCATTTAATCTGATTTTGAAGATAATTCCTTTTTCTTGAGGGAACGGTCTGTGGAGCCAGTGAGTGACAACTCACACTGGTGCCCCAGCAAGTTGCTTTGCCATGAATTTATAGAAAGAGGTGACTTCCCAGACTGGTGCCTCAAATGACCATCTCCCCACACCCCCATTTTTTTTTTTCCCCCCCAAGCAAACTTTTTCAAAATTTCTCAAAATAGTGCTGAATACCGATGCTATTCAACTGGAGAGGATAACTTTGCTATAAATGCAAGCACAAACAAGACAAAGTATAACTTGCAGAAAGACTCTGTTAAGCTTTCTTGGCTGAGACACCAGGGAATATCACCGGGACTTTGTGTTTCCAGTGAAGCTATTTTAAGTTATTCTGGAAGAAGCCAGTATGATTTCTTCCTTCCTTTTCTCTCTTGTATGACTTCTTGTAAACAGGCACATCTTAAATACAGATAATTGAGTGAAAAGGGAAGAAAATAGTGTCTCTTTATAGACAAGTAATCGCTGTCACGTCTTGGTACTTCTGAGCCAGGTAACAATCTTGTTTTTAAATTGCTGTGCAGCTGTGCTTTGCACTTGCCTGGAAGAGTGCTGGTTTACTTTCCCTTCTGTAAGTTTCAGGAGCAATACAAAGCAGGCTCCTTAGCTGAATCTCTGGGCTTGACCTCTGCATTAAGGTGTCTTAGTTTTCAGATGCTTATTTTAAGACAGCACATCCCTGACGCAGATGTGCCACCCCTAATGTTGCCAGATGTGAGCAGCTGTGGCGAGTGGGGGCTGGTTTGCCACATCTTCACCTGTGCTTGTGGGTATATTTGGGGTGCATTTTTCTTTTTGATGTGTAACATAGCTTTCAGTTTGCTGTCCAGTGAATTATGGCAGCACCTGGTACATCAGCTAAACAGATTCCTTCTTCACCCGGCTTCCTGCTCTGGCCATTGTTGGCCATGCATTTACACAGCTGGACAGAGGGGAACCGAACAAAGGAAACAACCTTTCACATGCAGGGAAACAAGGCACCGTACTGAGGCTAGTTGTGAGCTGTTCTGCAAAGGGAACCGGGCAGGTAGAGAAAAAGCTGTTTTGAATTTCAGACTGATTATAAATGACAAGTTATCATGGAGCATAAAGAAAAGAGTACCGTACATTTCATAACATTGGTAACCCTTTGTTAGACTACAGACAAAAGTAGGCTTTGACTTGAGACTCCAGGAGAATAAAAGATGAGAGTCTTTAAAGATAGAACATATTGATCTTCCCTTTATCTTTTCAAAGCATTACTCTTTTGTCAAGGGTTCCTATTTTTGTATAGCGTGATGTCCTCATCTTCTAAGACTTTGTGCATTTCAGTGCACCTTTTTACGGGAAATGCTACATTAATGTTTTCTGTAATTACATTCTGTAGCTATATATTTTTGAGTGATGAAACACGTATTTGAAAACAAAAAATTTATCTCTGAAATGAAACAGTAAAAATGTTTTAGTTCCTAGCGTGGCACGAAAGCACACAACTTCTTGTTCCTCACTGAAGATAATATTGATTTGTATGAACTAAAAATCTTTTTCTCTAAGCCCCAAATTCAAGGAGGTTATTTTTGTGCTGTCTCCTATAAACTCTAAAAAAGGAAGACTTTAGTAGAGAGACTGGAGATATACAAATAACTGAATTATTTCTTGTTTGTTGACTGCATCAAAACACTGAACACTGGTGAAGAGAAATATCCAGATCCAAAATGAATTTAAGCTATTCCTCTAAAATGAAAAAAAAAGGAAAAAGTTATTAAAGGTCAGAATTGGATCCACTTCATATCAGGGTGTTATTTAGAAATGTAAAATTTAAAAGAGTGGAAAGAAGTGGAAATTTTGAAACAAAATAACCCTTTGAAAGTTTGTTTGAAAAAATATGCTGCTAACAGTTGCAGTAAATGCTTTTGGCCCATTTTTGGATGTCTAAATTCCCTTTTTTAGTGAACAAAATAATCTCCTAGGTTAGCCAAGCCCCTGGTCCCCATGTGTCTTGACAACAGAGTGGTGTTGAGTCACTGCCGTGTTCTGATAACATATGAATGCACCACTGGTGAATTTCCAGCGTTGATTAATGCTTTCTAATAAAATATAGTGGTGTAATATGATAAAAGAGACAACTATTATTCAAGGTGCAAACCTTTTAAAAAAATCAGTTTATTTTCAGTGAGGAAACAGCTGAATCTGTCCCAAATCAGGTACTTAATCTACAGCTGCTATAAATCAAAGAAGAGAAGAACTAAGTTTCAATTGACTTTCCTGACTTCAAGCATCAAACAAGAATCACTTGAAAAACAGAGGGAATTCTGCAATCTAAAATTCAAAATGCATTGCACTCAGTAAGCTCACCAGACTGCTTTGGAGTGTGCTGTATGTCCCCAGCACACCGAGAGCCCGTTTGCAGAGGCAGGTAGCCCAGCTGGGTGATGACAGCTGTGTTAGCTGGGGTGGGGTGAACACGAACAAAAATGATGGACTTGCAAAAACACAAATGTTGAATGATTCCTTGTTATTTCCAAGTTTTTCTTCCCAAAGTGAGAAGTTATCAGGATTGAAACTGTTCAGAGTGTTATAGATGTGACAATGGGACACATTTATTAATCTGAAGACAAAGGGAATTTACTAGAAGTGCAAGATCATAGTTTTAGAGGGGTTTCTTTTTCCTGTTTCTTCTTTTCTGATTTTAACCTTTTCTTTCAACTCGGTACAGAAAGTTTATATTTCTGTTCTAATCGCATAAGTTGCTTTATGAAAGCAAGAATAAATGGAATGCCACAGATTTTTTGTCTGAAATTTTTCACAGGTTTTAAGGGAACCTAGTAAATAACTATATTTCTTTCTTCTCTCCAACAAGGAAGAACTGGGGTTTTGCATCTTTAAAACCCTTCTTATTTCTAAGAGCTATAGAGAATTCAAAGGTCCACAAGTCTGTCTGAAGATGTCTATTTGGATTTTGTTCTGTTTTTCACTTTGGAAAATGGGAATTTGCCCTCGAATCTTCAAAATCTGAGATCAGTATTTTTCAGACTGTGTAGATTTTTACAGCCAGTTCTACTGTTTGTTTGCTGGAATTTCAGTGCTGTCTTTAAAATTTCACCTGTTACTGTCTCTGTTATTTTAATGGACCATTCTAGATGGTAGAAGAGTTAATGTACCAGTATTTCTGTTATGTGCCAACTCCATTTCCAGCCTGTGCTATCAGAGGAACACATGGAGAAAAATTCCTATTCTGTTTTGCCTCCAGCATGATCCTTCTTTCAGCTTTTCTATAAGTCTATGTGAAAGTGATGTAGATTTGCTTGGGTGTCCTTGCTTGAAAGGCTGGAGGACTTTTCCATTTTGATATGATGATATGGAAAATTTACTGTGTTCAGAGATTCTTTCTCCCACTGCAGTCGGCAGAGGAGGGCTTGGGGCTATATCCTGAGCTGTTGGAAACTGGTGTAGCTCCGTTTACAGCTGTAGGATCAAGCTATGGTGTGAAAACAAATGCTAGAGGCATTTTAAAAAGACAAAAACCATGGGATTTATTTGTGAATATCAATATTAATATTAAACTAAATAAAAATGAAAAAGAGAAGAAATTAGTATGAAAGAGCAAAAGAGCTGCAAGAAACAAACAAAACATGACTTTTTAATTAGGTTGTGCATTTTCTAATTCCCTTTCCTAATCCAGTATAAGCAGCTGGCTTGTGACAATATATTCCCAAAAGAATAAGCAATCTTCCTCTAACATACCCATCTGTGTCCATTATGGCAGTGTTTAGTGTCTTGTTGGCTATCGGATATAGATTTAATTCCTTAAAAAATATGGTTTGTCTCTCCTCTGCACCCCAAAAACCCCCAAATTCCCATTAGCGTAAGAATTTTTATAAAGCTGAGTTATCTATCGTAGGATTTACTATGATTCGGAGGAGTGGATAGAAAGGCATTCGGATACTTTTCTTGCCATGTTAAGATGCATCAGATTTGCTACCAAAAAGAGAGATTTCAGAAGACAAAAAATGGATAAAAGGTTTACTCCTGCCACTTGTAACTTGCTGCAAGTTCTTATGGCTTTCTTATCCTATGGCTATGGGACTTTAATACTTTCTTTGGTAAAAAGATTTCCCAAGGTGGAGTCCTGCCTTTTGGTGTCATTCAATAGCAATGCTGGGTCTCGGGCTGGGATTTTGTGCTGATATTGCACTGCACCTCGGGCACTGTTTTGACGTTGCATGGTTCTCTAGAGGGTTAGGTTACGCTGGTAGCAGCAGATGGCATATTAACATCTGCCTTTCTTTCCGACGTGAAGGTGATGTTCCAAAAGTTATAAAGCAATAAGGACTTAGAGTTGGAAGTTAGTAAGTCATTTTTTTTTAATTTTCTTTAGTAAAGAAGTAATAAAGAAAAAATATTAACTCAAATCTTGTTTCTGAGGCTTTACAGTAATAAAATTCACAGGCAAGGCACAAGTCATCTGTGATCCAGTGTTTTGTGTTTTGTTTTTTTTTTTGCCTGCTGTGCATGCCTGACTTTGTTAAGCTTACAAAATGTGAAATCATTGTGGATCCTATCTGTAGAAGCTGACTTTCATCTTTGACAGCCAGAGGCTATGGATGTATCCCTGGATCTTGCTTAGTCTGTTGGCCAGGAGAACCAGGCATTTCTGAATTGACAGCTCATTACACAACAGTCCCGTTGTACCTACAGAAGTGTGAGTCTGTTACTGCTCCCAGTTAAGTAGTTTTATCCTGCCATAATCCCTGGAAGTCCACTGTTCAGTTCCATCAGCCCAGAAAGCCCTCATGTGAACATGCTCTGCACAGGTGCTCTCTCATCGCCTGCATTTAAAGAACAATTTTTCTTTCTGGTTTCACTCTATGCTGCGAGTTCAGACAATTGTGCAATTGAGGAACAAAGTGATGGAAGATGTGGCTTAGAACTGGTGTGTGTGTCACAGAAATTACACTTTATTTGAGATGGGTTTGGGGTATGTTTATCTTAGTATTGGTTTCGTAGTTGTCTGCAGCATGCTTTGGAAAGCTAGGTGGGTAGAAGAGCATGCATTCACTCATACAGATTGTCCTGAAAATGAAGATTTTACCTGGCAAAGTTTTGCCTGAGCTACTTGTTCAGTTTTCGTGTTTGAATTTACATTGATGCCATGCATAATTAGTAGCAATTGCATTAATTTACATTTTCAAGGCAGAGAATTTTCTCGGCACTAAATCTGGTCTTTATATCCAGCTCGTCCAATTACATTAGTATGACAGTGTTTACATGACAGTATTCACTACTCTAATTTTAGAGCAGGCTATTTTAAGAATAATCTGATGTATGCATTTGTGTCATACATAGAATAGATGTTATAAAGATGTGCTATTCTTTTCACCTCTGCCCTTTATTATTTGTCTATGTATTACGTGTCAGATGGAAGCACCTCACTGTCCCAGTCAGGATCAGGGTCCCTCTGTAGAGAAATGCTCTATTCGAGCATTGTGAACAAAAAGTTTGGGAAAGTGCCACAGGAGAAAAAGGGGATTTTAAGATACAGACTGAAGGATTCATCAACAGAAATAATTTTATAGGAATCAGTAGTTGTGTCTGTGACCACTTAAAGCCAATGGCAAGACCTGTGAATATTACTTCTGGATCTACTACCAGATTAATTCACAAGTTTTTACTTTAAGCCTTTTTTTATCCTCTGTTCCAAAAGTGGCTTGTGCACCCATCTGTTTGAAATGATACCTCTGCAGAAGGTATGCCCATTCTGAAGGCTTCCTAAATATTCTTTCTTCAAACCAAACCTGCACAACCTTTGCCTGCACAGGCAATTCACTTACCTCCACTTATCCAGATAACGATGGCATCGCGTCTGTATTGGGCTCTGGATCTTCAAGATGATGTATTTATTACTTGTGGGTCTGTTTTTATAGTGTAGTGAATGCTTTCACCCCTAGAAATCCATTACTCTTCCTCTGCTGTTATGTCTTTTTTTGGCTCACATGGGAAAGCATCCCATGCAAAATCCTCTGAGGCCCTTCTTTGTTCCCTATGCCCATACTGACTGTAAAAATTAAGTCCCAGGAGGAAACCAGCCTCAGTTATTTTAGCTACAGAGACATCGGATGAATTTGAGATTTTTATTAACTTCCTTTTATTCTTTATTTTCTGTCCAATCTACACTAGTCTCTATTGGTAAATCCATTAGATTCCCTTGCATTAACCTGCCTGCCTCTAGTTTATCTTGCCCTACTCCAATTCACGTTATGGTTTCCTCTTTTCTGTGTTCAAGAAGTCGCAGTATTTCACGTGACAGACAATTACTGCTTCAAGAGAATTCCCCTAACCTTTTGTCACATGTTGAATAACATCAGTCACCTGAGCTATCCTTTAGTATTTACTCTGGCAGGGTACTGTACTAATTGTATGGAACAAAGCGTGCTAACAAGTGCTTGCTCAGTGCAGCACTGCCTCTGTTAAATAGCAGCTGGACCCTTGTATTTTGAGCTAGTTGAGGTCCATGCTAACCTCTGTCAAGGCGTGTCCTCCCAGGGGCTGGTGTGCCAGAGGGATGGAAGGGAATAATCGGCACCAACAAAAGCTTTGCTCAGCACTAGGCAGCCTGTTCACTGCCTGATGCTGATTTTTGGTTTATGTAAATCAAAAGCAGCTCAACAGACATTAAAGGATTTAATGTCAGGAAATTTTTGTGAGCTGGTACAATTGGACACATGTTGGGTATAATATATAATAATAAATAGCATAAAGAAAACTACAGACCTGATCCTTTCCATCTCATGTTTCCTTTATGTAGGTGGAATACGATCTGTCCTTTGTGGCTGATATCATTGCCTGTGCTTGGGAAAATCAAGCCACCAACATAAGATATCTCCCTGTATTTAGTATCTAAAGCAGTAGGTGTTCTGTGTCTGCAATTATATATTGTGATGAAGGCTGATGTAGTCTGAAATGTTTGTGAGCTTGGCCAGAGGCTTTCACGCTGCAGTTTCACTGTAGACAGTTTTGGTAAGAAATAATTTTCCCTCAAAATAAGTAAATATATAAATAAATGAAGCTCTTCAACTTCATAGCCCAGAGCAAGATTAATTAAGAGGGAAAATGCTTGATCTATCTGCTCACTACAGAATTAATGAATAATAGAGAATGTTTTCCCAGCATCTACAGCTAAAATTGTTATGAATATCTGTGCACATCATACCTGTGTATTCCTTCTCTACCTGCAGTTCCCCTTACCATGTTGCTGTTTTGGTGCCTCATAGCAGATCTGTTGGTTACTCATGTTTTTCTTGGGTTTGGATTTTTGTTTGTTTTAAACTGCATATGGTCTCTACATCAATTGTGAAGAAGATTAATAAAAGCAAATTCTGCCACTTCCCTCATAGCAAGCTGTCCCTGGTTTTCAGATGGAGAAATTGAAAACTGGAGAAGTTGCGTGGTCTGGAACAGGAAACGGCATCACAGTTCTTTAAGCATTTGCATAGTCCCATATAGTCTTAAGTGGTTTTTTCCTACCAACTGGCTCATTTTCAAGTACTTTTAAAAAATAAAAAAAGCCTCCAAAACTGTTAAATGGGACTTTGTCCTTTACTGGGAATACTTGGGAATTCAACTCAATTAGATGAGTTAGTTTATCATCCTACTTCCATCTGTTGAGGCTTCTCACTGGCATAATTTTTAGGATGGAATTTTACCATACATCAGCTTTTACCTTATTTTTTTAAATGATATTTAAAAAAAATACATTGAGGACTTTAGTGCTAGAAATGGCTTGGTTTCTATTTAAATATTCTGAACATCCCTGTTAAAGGCAGATACAAACTGTACTAAATGTTCTTGATTACTCAGACATTCACCGTCCCTGTGAAAAACATCATACATCAGAGGCAGCAGCGATTCTTCAGATTTACCCAGTGACAGGCCACTGTATAGCTAGTCTTTGCTAAAAATGTCAGCATTAACTTTATTTGCCAAAACATGTTTTCTTCTTTCAAGCTGCCAGTTGTTGTTTCAAAATAAATAGACTCTAAAAATCTCATTATTTTTATTGTTTAAAGCCAGCATTGGGTGCAGCTCTGGGGGTCAGAAGGTAACAATACTAATTTACCCCTGTGCTGCTTCACTTAGAATATTTAATCTCTTATGACTTTGACATGATNCTTTATGTAGGTGGAATACGATCTGTCCTTTGTGGCTGATATCATTGCCTGTGCTTGGGAAAATCAAGCCACCAACATAAGATATCTCCCTGTATTTAGTATCAAAAGCAGTAGGTGTTCTGTGTCTGCAATTATATATTGTGATGAAGGCTGATGTAGTCTGAAATGTTTGTGAGCTTGGCCAGAGGCTTTCACGCTGCAGTTTCACTGTAGACAGTTTTGGTAAGAAATAATTTTCCCTCAAAATAAGTAAATATATAAATAAATGAAGCTCTTCAACTTCATAGCCCAGAGCAAGATTAATTAAGAGGGAAAATGCTTGATCTATCTGCTCACTACAGAATTAATGAATAATAGAGAATGTTTTCTCAGCATCTACAGCTAAAATTGTTATGAATATCTGTGCACATCATACCTGTGTATCCCTTCTCTACCTGCAGTTCCCCTTACCATGTTGCTGTTTTGGTGCCTCATAGCAGATCTGTTGGTTACTCATGTTTTTCTTGGGTTTGGATTTTTGTTTGTTTTAAACTGCATATGGTCTCTACATCAATTGTGAAGAAGATTAATAAAAGCAAATTCTGCCACTTCCCTCATAGCAAGCTGTCCCTGGTTTTCAGATGGAGAAATTGAAAACTGGAGAAGTTGCGTGGTCTGGAACAGGAAACGGCATCACAGTTCTTTAAGCATTTGCATAGTCCCATATAGTCTTAAGTGGTTTTTTCCTACCAACTGGCTCATTTTCAAGNGATTTGCCCAGTGACAGGCCACTGTACAGCTAGTCTTTGCTAAAAATGTCAGCATTAACTTTATTTGCCAAAACATGTTTTCTTCTTTCAAGCTGCCAGTTGTTGTTTCAAAATAAATAGACTCTAAAAATCTCATTATTTTTATTGTTTAAAGCCAGCATTGGGTGCAGCTCTGGGGGTCAGAAGGTAACAATACTAATTTACCCCTGTGCTGCTTCACTTAGAATATTTAATCTCTTATGACTTTGACATGATGACTGGCTGTGTTTCTTAATTTTGTTGTGAAGATTTAGCTGGAGGGCCTTGCGTCTCTTAATAATGTGCATCAAGACAGAGACAAGTAAGTAATGAATATTGTATGAGGCTCTTTTCCTACAAGTGGATCAGCCTGGGCAAATACCTGCAGAAGTCCACAAGCTTGTACCTCATGGCAGATTTGGAACTGTGTGTAAGATGACCAAAGTTTAACATACACTCCTGAATTCAGTGCAATTCCACTAACAAAATATTTTCAGCTATTCTAAGCCAGTGATAACGTTCAAGTTTTTCATAGGTTTTTGGCTGGGTTGGACAGGGAGCAATGTCCTTCCAGCTTTTTAGTGCCAGTGATGAAATGTTATGTTCAACATTTCTCTGAGAAAGCCCCTTTTTTTTGCCAGTCCTTTCAGTAAACAGACTTTTCTACCTAAAGCACAGCTATCTTAAAACCATGCCTTAATACAAAACTTGGTCTAGATGGTGTTTTCTGACTAAGATATATTTAATTAAATACTAATAAAAGAGCTGACTGCAAATTCTGCTACCATGAGGTTGGCTGTTTAAGAGTAAAGGCAGAAATGAGACAAATGGATTCCAAGGAGGAACTCAGGGTCATAGTTTATAGATGTCAACTGACAGACAGAGCCAAAGGTCGATTTGTTGCGTGGATTGCAAACACCATTCATGAACCATTTTTTAAAACAGTGTTATCAAAAAGCATTCTCTGCATTAAAGGCTATAGAGAGTATGAGAGCAGAGACAGTGACTGCAGCAGAAGGGGAACCAGAAGGCAGTATTGGTCAGTATGAAAAGCAGAAGCCTCAGCATATGAACAGTCTAGCTGTTGTTTGCGTTTTTGTAAGTCAATGTTCTGTCAATGGGGACAAATAAAAACGGATTTCAAGGAGTATAATGAGGTAATTTCTTTATCTGTAATAGCTGGATGTTAAATTATATTTGTATATCTCTTTCTATTTATTTTATTTACTAGAATTCTCATAAACACAGAAGTCGTCCTTGAAAACTTCCCAGATTTATATCAAGTGTGTGTGTGTGTGTCTCTGTTGTTTTATCACAGTACCTTTGAAATTCCTTACAGTAGGTTATGATGTTTATCAGAAACATCAGTCTGCAGCCTAGGACTCCAGGGCAGCAGCTGTCAGGCAAGTTCCAACCACCTTCCCTTTTTGAGGCACAGGTGGACAGAGCCTCTCTGCCATTTGTGGGAGACGGGATCCTCAAGTATTTTTTTTTCCTGTTGTTGCATGGAGTACATCTAAGACCATGCAAATAATCATTGATCATGGTGAATGGTGATAATCCTCTCTGAGCAAACAAGCACCTATTCTGAAATTACGGTAGGAGATAATAATAGAAAAATGGATAGAGGACTATGCAGTTGGATTTTAAAAAGGTAGGAGCTCAACTCATTAGAATTGGTGAGAGCTGTAATGTTTATAAATTAGAGCTTTGTAAAATGTAAGCATGTGGGTTGAATATTTTATTCTTGGCTGTTATTTATATTCTGTTTTTCCAATGACAGGTTTATTGGGTTTTTTAATGCTTGTTTGGGTAATTGTTGGATTTTATCTGTATGCTATTTACTCCAGTGTGGTCATCAGCACAATATCGCAAGCATGAAAGCAGCAGGTCTGCCTGCAATTGTGCTGTGTATAATAAATCCTCTCTGTGGAGTCAACCTGTAGTTTTAATATAATATGAAGAATATATGGGTAGTGCATCTTTGTATTGCAGCAGTAGGTGCTAGAACACAGTGCTCTCAGTACCTTTGAAGAACTGTCCCACGTGCAAGTGGGAATTGCTGCAATTTTAGAAGGAAGCATCCTGAAATTCCACTTCAGAAACTTCTGTAACCTTAACCTTAGTAAGTGAAATAGTGATGAGACCAGTACTGACAAAATTAAAGGATATATATATTATGTAATTTCTGAAATATGTGTTTAGATTTTAAGGCATCTCATTTAATTTAGAACCATCCTCAAGATGAAGTTAATATTCAGCACCTTCAGGCTAATCTTGTGAATATTTAATCCCTGTGTTTTGTGTACCAATTTGACTAGGTCTACTGGTTCTGAAGGAGAGTCTTTGCATACTGTAATTGTCACCCCACTAATAAGGCCTTACAGCAACAGGTCTGTAATAAGTGTAGCAGAGAGGTCATCTTACTAAAGTAAACCCATTCATCTTTGTTGAAACCACAGCCCAGAACACTGTGTTGTCATTCTGCTGGAAGCAGACATTGGTTCTATTCAGGGCTATCCAGTCACCATACACCTTTGCTCTCCGAGCCAGCACAGAATCACTGCATGGAAATCCCTCACGGCTTTGTGCTTCCAGCCTTTTCAGTGCAGTGAGATGGGTACCAGGCTGGGGATGCCTCTCTCTGCCTTACCTGGCCACCGCACTTCTGTGCTAGCAATAACAGGCCTTTGGTCAGCTGTGAACATGCTCCAAAGCCTCTACATCACCACGAGCAGAGTGGCACTTTGAAGCCTTAAGGACCTGGCAGTGTCTTGTTGCAAGAGGAATTATTTGGCTGTTGGCCTTCTCGTGCCATTATAACACCAGCTTGCCACCTTCTCTGAAGCTGCAGCAGAAAAGATAAGAGGCAGGTTGGAAACATTTCAATATGAGACAGTTGAGGCTTCCTTATTTATTTTTCTCCTAACTTGCTAGCTACTTATTGCAGAAAAACTTCATGCAACTTTATACAAAGGTTGTATTTGTTGAAATCTTTTCTTACAGTGACTGCTGGAACTGTGGTAAAAGGGGGCTTGCACAAATACTCGATGGCACAATAATTTGGGCTGCAATACCTATCTGCAACAGGATGAGGGCCTCAGTTCTGTATGTCTGGGTAATTTAACAGAGATCTTAAACTTCGTTGTTTGTTTTTGTTGCTGTTTTCTTCTAAATAAGTATTACTTAAAGTAGAAAAATACTAGGCTGTATTAAAAGTCTAAGCAATGGGCTAGTAAATGCAGCTGGGATTTCATTAGGAAGACAGTAGGTGATTTGAGTGTGTGTGAATAACTACAGCTGGAATCTGCAATTGCTGATCATCACTGGCATAATATTTTGTCTGTGTGGATTTTTCTTCTTTAAAGCCAGTGTTCAAATAATTTAAGCATCAAAGTCTTCCCTTCTACACATTATTCATTCCTGCAAAAGTCTCATATCGTGCAGTAGAATAATCAGAAATGTATGTCTCTTTATATATGGTAAATCAATCTTGTGTCCTTTTGGAAAAGTGGTTGGGAATGATTTTATGGTTATTAACTTGAAGTCAATATTATTTGTTTTTCAACCTAAACTTTTTAAAATTCAAGAAACTTCCAAGCAACTTTTCAGTCACCTTCTTCTCTTCTCACCTCTCCCTAGAAGTAGAATCTTACTTATTTTATTTCATCAGCAAGCCAATTCCTTCCTCTCCTTCTCGGGACATTAAGAGCAAATTCTGCAGAAAACATCTGATAAAAAGTTGAAACTCATATTGATTATCTGACTATGTGGCCACCATACCTGGGACTGTACAACAGAAGGCCTGGTGATCCGAAGGGTTCTGCTGTAAAGAATGGGATTTTGTAGGCTTGACATGGTCTCTTCTTATAAATTTTTTCTAACAGCTTTTGTGGAAAACTTGGACTTGGGAAATGTCCAGATGTGATGATGAGTATCTTGGTTGCATTTAGTTGCTGCACAATCTACAGTTTTTACTGGCTGGTAAAAAATAATCTGGTTCCTCTGTGTTGGTTAAGGTTAGTAGCTCCACACGAACTGGGGTCAGGTTGACTTGAAGTCTGTTGCCTTGACTAGTTAAATGATGGACTGCAGATAATGGCTGTAAGACCAATGCTTTACTGAAGATTCTTTTAAAAATTCTTTAGTTCAGTGTTGTTTGAAGTGAAATGTACTGTCTCTGACCTCAGTAGCTAAGCAAAATAGGATTGTAAATCATAGAATGGCCTGGGTTGAAAAGGACCATAGTGATCATCTAGTTTCAACCTCCCTGCCATATGCAGGGCCGCCAACCGCTAGACCATGCTGCTCAGAGCCACATCCAGCCTGCAGAATGCAGAAGCAACTGAAGTTATCTATATCAACATCTTTGTGCCAAGATGGAGTGTTCTGCAGTAACCAAGAGTTAATAGAAGCAAAGATAACTGCAGCAAGATCAACATTGTACAAGACCAAGCACAGTTTCAAGGAGGGACACAGAAAATAATGAGGTTTGGCTTTCTATGCTGTTGTTATCATTGCAGCCTCAGCTATTTGACAGTCCAGTAGCAGCCGAGAAGTGCCCCAAGGCGACAAACCATCTTTACTACATTAGTGGAGGTGCCTATGACAGATGGCTATTTTAGAGTGCTGACTGTTTTTTTAGAGTCTTTACCTCTGGCTACTTAACATCATCTTCAGCCAGCTGTCCCTCATCCAGGTGTTTTTTTTGGCTGAGCACAGTGACAGCAGAGAGATGTAAAGACTATGATCAACTACAGACTGTCATCTCAATATAGAGTATCTTGGTGTTTCTTTATAGCAGCTTCCCAATCCATCTTAGATGGCATGAGCCTTATGGAGATGAGTAGGAGTAAAAATCAGTTAGAGTGTGATAGTGAGAGAGAAACTGGATTTGTGATTTGGAATGGGATCCCGGCATTGCCTTTGGCTTGTTGCATTGATTTGGAACAAGTTACCAATGCCTTCACATGTTCCCCAGTTGTAAGATGGGTCAGCAATCGGAGCTGATTGGTATGGTTTCAACAAAAGCATTTTCACCAAAATCCAGATGTCGCATGTACTGATTTTCGTCTAATTTTCTTTTGGCAATATAAGCCTGAGGGAAGAAAAATTGGAACCTGACCCTTTTGGGCAGGAAACAGTGGCTTTAGCTGAATGCTGTTTGTGTGGAAGTATTTTAAAGCTTTTTGATTTTGTTCCAATGCAAAAAGGAAATACATTTTCTGACCTTAAATTTTTTTCAAAAACATTACTGCCATCCTTCAATCAGGTCTAATAGTATACTTTTTGTGACTTGCTTTGAGATCTCTGAATGAACAGTGATCTATAAGAGCTACTTATTTTTCAAATGGTTTTAGGTAAGGTTTCAGCCATGTAAGCATTCATGTTCTCATGTTCTTCTGTACACTCTGCGGACTCTTTTAAGCTGACTGTGTAAGAACATTTACTTAGCAAAAGCAAACAACTGTTTGAACTAAATAATATCTTTAAAAGAGCCCATTTAAAACAGTGATGTGGAAAAAACCCAATATCAAAACTTTGTAAACTCTCTGAGATAGTCAGAAGTGTTTCATAACTCTTGGGACAAACTGTACACTTGTGTCAGAACCCAAACTGAATTCTTGTGGCCACCTTGTGAACTTAGAATTTATAATGGAAATAGCGATCTGACAGATTCTTAACCGTATCAAGACCAGCAGGTGTTGCTATAATATATTAAATGTTGTGGAGACATCCAATTAGCTACATTTGAGCACTAGTTCAATACATTTTCTTAAACCAAATTGGTATTTTCTAGGAAAGTGTAATGCTGTGACAGACTTGCAGCAAGAATATTACTAAAATAGTCAAAGCACTGGAAAATTGTAGGTTCTGAACTACTTCTGCTGAACTGCCTAAGAGTTTTACTACTGCTTCTGCGAAAGAACATCTGACCTTGCATTTATGTGTTGTTTGTGTTTAAGAATACAGTACTTTAGAAGTAATCAAATCCTGTACATATTTCTATAGAGTCATACTTATTTGCGAGAGATGACACTGCAGAAACTCGTGGCAACTTTTGCCAGGGATAAGGTTAGATTATGGTGAAGTTCTAGTTTAGGTTTGTTCTATGCTGCTGATCCCTCCAACACAGGTTTCATTGGTGATCTCCAAAAGACAAGGGGAGAATTCCTATAAGACAGAAACAAATGTCTTCTCAAACAAACTGCACCCTCAGGAGCCTTGTGGAAGGTGAACAGTAAGAAGGTCAGAAGTACGACAGCAATGGTGAGTCTATGCCTCAGGAAACCCAAAGCAGGCCTTGACAAACTACAGTACATTCAAGGAGGTTGTAATTTTTGATGAATTTTGGGCTTGGCAGCTCCTGAAATCAAGAAAGAAGGATGAAAGGAGGGAAAAAAAAAGCAATCCCACAACTAGAATTATATTATGGTATGCAACTCTCTAAGTGAGATGGTATACAAAGGAGGGCAACTGAGAACATGAATTGAGAAGCTGCCAGGTAGAAGGGCTTATTTAATGTCCATAGGTGTCATGCTTAGAGATCTTGGTAATTCTTCAGCAGTCACTGGGTGTGTGAGAGTAAGGGCCTAGGCTGCTTTTCTTCACCTTTGGCAAAAACTTCTCTTGCATGTGGACCAGGTCCCAGCCCTCTCACTTCCAGGCATGATCACTAGCCAATGTTGTACTTTGGCTGCGGGGAACCCACGGAGCCAAGTGCATCAGCAGCTCTCCCTCTTGCTGGGAGCAGGCAAACTCATTTCGGCTTATTTCCAGCCGTGAGGTAGGTGGGACATCACTTCCCCTCCAGGGCCTGCACCCCTAGACAAGTGCAACCTTTGTCCTGTCCGTTCTCAGGAGCTGCCTGGAGAGATGCTGGGGCAGGAAAAGGGCCCTGGTGGACAACTAAGAGAAAAAGGCCAAGGGTGTCCTCCGGGGGCGAGAAGGACGCATCTCCGCCGTCCCCAAATCCAGCGGAGAGTGCCGGGGGCGGGCGGCGGCCCGGGGCAGGGCCGGGCTGTTGGGCGGGGAGCCGCGGGCGAGGCGGAGCGGCGGCTCCACCGTGTGCATGTAGATGAGATCCCCCGGAGCACGTCACTCCGCACCGGCGCTCTGCGTTCGGGGCGGCGGAGAGCGAGGGCGGGCGAGCGGGAGCCGCGGGAGGAGAAGAGGCGGCGGCAGAGGCAGCTCCGCAGCCAGCAGCGGCTCCGCGCCCCGCGCAGCCTCGGCGGCCCCCGCACCCCCGCTC